>MU740671.1:0-24489 GCA_026770625.1 Nicotiana glauca
TTCGATTGTCCTTTAATTGGAAAAACTCCTTCCACCACGCCCCTCGCGGGGTGCGGTAGCGCCGAAAGGAGGTGTAACACTAATTATGATAATGAGGCCGAGAGCCTGAGATTGTACACCACGAGGTGGCTTGTAAGTGATATGAGGCCGAGAGCTTGTTTATGATGCCACGAGATGGATTGATATTATGCTTCGGCCGTAAGGGGCCCCTCCTGGAGTATGTACACCCCTAGTGAGCGCGGTTACCCATTAAGATATGAGACATATCCCGAGGGGCTGGTATTGTTCTGTGATATTGCCCGAGGGGCCGATTCTGTTGTTACCTTGCCTGAGCGGCAGTTCTTATGTGTTTACCATTTCTAGTTGTTGTTTCTATATATTGTTTGACTGTTTAAGAGGTGTTTTATGATATTTCACTATTTAATTATGTTTACTGATTTTGTTCTGCCTCTTGTAGCTTAATATTGTGTTTAATGTAAATTTATATCGCTAAGATTTCATTTATTGTGATTACTCACTGAGTTGGAGTACTCACTTTACTCCCTGCATCCCTATGTACAGATTCGGGCACTACAGGTCTTGATAGCGAGGGTTGAGAGCTGTCCAGCAGATTTTCATAGATTTACTAGGTAGTTGCCCGATAATTCGCAACTCAGTGCAATCTCCCTCTAACTTATTTCCTTTGTGATTTAGTTATGTAGTAGTGGAGTAGACTTTCAGACTTGTAGTATGGTTTTAGATGCTCATGACTGGTGACACCCTGATGTCGGGTTGTGTTTGTTTTTAATTCTGCAAATTATAATGTTCACTGATATTTTAGAATTTTATTTCTGTTAAAGACTTAGTATTTATTATTTTAAATTACTTAGAGTGAATTGGAAGTGTGTTGGCTGGCCTTGTCTTCACGAGAGACGTTATCACGATCGGGTTTGGGTTTAGGGTCGTGACAAGTTGGTATCAGATCCTAGGTTACATAGGTCTCACAAGTCATGATCAAGTTTAGTAGAGTCGCGCATATCGGTACAGAAATGTCTGTATTTATCCTCGAGAAGCTGTAGAACCTTTCAGAAAAACTTCATATTCTTGAACTCTTATCGTACGTCCTTGATTAAGATTGAAATATAACTCTTTGAATTCCTTCCATGCATTTGTATGTGCAGACGAGTGCTCAGTTTTTTATGTGCATCGATGGCTTGTGATTCCCTGATGAGGGCCGAGATGTGATCTCTATGTGTTGATGTCGGACCAGTCTAGAGAACTTGAGGCTAGATTTTTGCCTATAACTTGAGCATCGATGTGCTGATCATGTGAGCACATATTTTTGAACTTATATGTTCGGTAGTTTCCCTGATAGTAGAAGTGATGGCCGGATGGCTATGCGATGAGTATGGTATGACTGCGAGATATAATCATATGATTTGGAAGCGACGAGAAGAGTCCACTGGAGGATAGAAGAATTATTAGGTGCTTGATTTCCATCCCGATTTAAGGTATAGCCCCGTGTTATGGGTGTGCGAAGAATCTTTTCATGTGTCCAAGTTGGGAGTGAAGTAAATTTTATGTTGCAGCATGAGCTCAGACTCCATAAGATTAAGTGACTGCGTAATGTCTATGACAGTGGAAGGGTATAGAGAGATGTTAGTTGGAGGTAAAGCAGGTGGGTTATCTCATGCGAAGTGTTCT
The DNA here is from genome assembly GCA_026770625.1 of Nicotiana glauca. NCBI lineage: Eukaryota > Viridiplantae > Streptophyta > Magnoliopsida > Solanales > Solanaceae > Nicotiana > Nicotiana glauca. The sequence goes on from MU740671.1 coordinate 1,684, forward strand.
GAAGTTTGTGTTATTCTTATGATGTTTATTGGAAGATCTCCGTTACTAGTGAAAGATATGTGTTGCAATTTAAATTTAGGTCACTTGAGAGAGTGGGTTTAACTATTGCGAGCCTGAATACGAGATTTGCAGAAGATTTAAAGTACTAAATGGTTGATGTTTCACGCGTTTATGAAGGATCGAGTTTAATCTCACTATGGTATTATGGCAGTGATAGAGTATAAGCATTATGAGTTATCATATGTGTTTTGATCTATGGCTTTGAGCGAAGTAGGGGAGTCAGCTATTAACTAGTTGATTACACGGTTATGTGCTATGTTGGATCCAGTTAGAGGCGTAATGGTGAATCAATTATGGCTTACAGAGGTTGAGGCCGGGCATGGCTCAAGTAAAGGAAATTTCAATAAAGGTTATGTTATGCTTTATGGGTGTATGAGAATCATGGAATAGCTTGAGCTGTTATTAGTAAAGGATGTACGGTGCATAGAACGGGAAGTTTTTTGGTTGCATTAAAGTAAAGTTACACCCTGCGCTGTCGGAGTGCTAATGAGGCACAGGTTGTTCAGTTCATTTAATCAGTCTAGTTGCGATTTGAGTAGAGTGGATGACTCTTGAGAATGGTTCTAATGGGTTCAAGATTTTACATGTAATAATTGGAGATTTTCAAGTTGTATATTGGGCTAGAAACTAAGGTTTGCATTGGAGGGTGTCAAGACTCATGGTATTTCTATATCATTATGGGATTCTATATATATATCAGTATCGGGAAGGTGAAGGTAATGGCTTTGGATTCGCAGGAAGCCCTTTCAGGGTAGGTATTTTTAATGTGGTGCTTTTAGGAATATTTAAGGGAGAATTCAACAGCTTATGAACCTTAGGTGGTGTAGTTTTACGTTAATGTTTGTGGGGGAAAGTTTTAGTTAAGGATAATGATGTGCTAGCAAGGAAACATATGAATTTAAAGGTAATTCGGAAGGAACTCATAGGATTAGGACAACTTGGTAGTGGCTCGATCGGCATGGTAATAGATATGATCGGTTCTTGTGTGCTTGTGAAGTAGTGGTTTTCTACAGGTGTTTCATGGCAATGCTCTTAGGTTTTGATGGCTTGTGTAGCTTGGTTGAGTTAGAAGGAGTCAGTCCTGATGGTTCAATTTTTTGCAAAGGGGATTCATAGAGTTCTTGTTAATTTCTACCATAGTTAGAGATATATATTTTATATTGGCATGAGGAGCATGGGATGTATAGAAATTTTCTCCTAGATAGGATCAAATGGAAAAGTTCTTGGCTGGTTTAGTATGTAATTGCTTGGAGTGGATTATGAAGCTCTCATATTTATGATAGGATGGTATGATATATGTGGTATGTTGTGTAGGATTGAGATTTGCATGTGTAAGGTCACGATTCAGTTATGAGAGGTAGCTCATAAATTCTTAAGTAGCATGGATAGTTTTTGATGACTAGATAAATGATATTACTAACTGGTGTGGCTTGATGAGAGTATACATTTTAGAAAGCGCGATGCGTTTGAGTTGAGGATACTTTATTAATATTGTGGTGCTTTCTTGTTGAATTGACTGCTGATATTCGAGTCTCTTGGTGGCACAGAAGGATTTTTAGAGAACCTCTCGTGTGATGATTGTGTATTAGAGGTGTGTTGTATATTCAGGTGATGGAGTTAGGATCGCATATGGTGATTCACGTGCTTTATTGATTTGGAGACTAGGGGTTCTCATAAATAGGTTAGGTCGTGGTTGGGGACCGCGTATATTGGTCTTGTGTGGTAATTATTGGAGTTTGGAGACCCGAGTGGATCCTTGTTGTTGGGCATGTTAGATTTTTTTATGTGATATTGGGTATAGACTAGTTGTCTTAGTTTCGTGTTATTCTAGACTGTTGCGCTAAGAAAATAGCGTTGGCTATGCTGGGGATGCCACGGATTGAGTGCCAAGGTTTGACGGACTATGTTTCCAGTATGGTGATTTCATTTTTGAAGATCTAGCGGATGGCTGGGAAGTGTTGTCTTTCTTATTTGGATTTCGTGATGGATGTCAGTGCAGAGACTCCTACCATTGATTCAGTTCCGGTGGTGAGGGATTTTATGGATGTGTTTCCTGCTGCCGGGCATATCACCAGACAGGGTTGTTGATTTGGATATATATTTGGTTCCGGCCACTGTATCGTATGGCACCAGCGAAGTTAAAGGAGTTGAATGAGCAGCTTCAGGAACTCCTTGATAATGGCTTTGTTGGTAGGCCAACATGGATATGTGTTCCACATCGAGTCGGCTTGGTTGACTCTGAGTTGTACTCGATTGTTAGTCAGCTTATTAGTGATCTGCGGAGATTTATGAGTTACCTTTTCGTGTCGCTAGGCGTTGGGATTGGTTGGTTATAGGAATGTGTAGTGTGGTTTTAATGAGGTCTCTTAGTGGAATTCGAGCGGGAAGAGTATTGGGTATTACTCGGCGGATGGCGTTTCGGTTGTGTGATCTTATGGCAATTTCTTCTCTGTTGTTATGGTGATTTTCTTTTGGTTCTAGACATCAAATTGCATGTGGTAGTTGATTTGAGCATAGTGACTTGAGGTGTTTCATGTAGACCAGTGTTTGGATAGGGTCGCGCATTGCAGTGAAGTTATGTGGAGGCATGACCCTCGAGTTAGATTCATGTGTTCTGTTTCTATGATGTGTAATGGGCTCCCAACATTGTGTGTGGTTGCACTGGTGAGCTTGCGGTACAGCTCTCTCATTTGAGTCATTTTTCATGATTTGAGTACGTTCAGATTATTTTTTGTTGGTGCGCGGATTGCACGAGTTGTGGCTGTATATTGTATTGATGTGTCATGTCCCCAGAGTAGTTGTTTTGGATTGAATGAGATCATTGGGATCTATAATCAATACAAGCAGATTCAGTTTCAGTGTGTTGGAGGGATATTATTGATTTTCGGCTTAGAAATTTGCTATGGTCTTCTCTAAAGGAGAGGTGGCTTCATGAATGGTTGATCTGAAGAGTGGTTATGACTTCTTATATGTTTCATTTATCCATGGCAGTATACAGAAATGTTGGAATGAGGCTTTATTTGAAAAAAAAGGCTTATTATCAAATTTTGGCTATTTTGAGTAACAGCTGTGATTAGAAGTTATCGCTACAAGTGTTTGAGTTATGTGGTATGTCATGTAATTACACCTAAGCTTGCAGGTATGGGTTATTACAGCTTGTTCGGGGTTATCCAGAGTATAAATATTAGATTCTAATCTTGTAAATGATTTCAGAAGTGGAAATGTGGTTCTAAGGTTGATGGGCAGGTTGATTGTGAAAATTTCAGTAACATTGTGTTATCGGACCTATATGAGATAAGGTGACATGGGATCACCCCCGGGTATTTTCATGGTAAGGTTATACAGCGACTTGTTGGCTTTTGGAACAACTATGGGCACGTTCGATGATGAACTTATGTTGAAGTGGGGGAGGATATAATGACCCGACCGGTCATTTTGAACTTTTGCACTTTGCTCGCCAGTTCTTGGGCATGTCTAGCCCTCTATCATGCATTATCACTTATGTAAATCGTTGGTTTTGGTTTCAGTGTAATCGGAATGAATTTGGAAGAACAGTTCTCAGTTTGAAGCTTGAAATTTGAAAGGTTTGACCAAGTTTTGACTTGTTTGTAAATGATCTCGGATTGGAATTTTTATGATTTGTTTAGCTCCGTTAGGTGATCTAGGACTTAGGTGCGTGATCAGAATGTGTTTTGGAGGTCTGGAGTAGATTTAGGCTTGAATTGGCGAAATTACATTTTTGGCATTTTCCTATTGATAGGTGAGATTTTGATATAGGGGTCGGAATGGAATTCCGGAAGTTGCAGTAGCTTCATTATGTCATTTGGGACGTGTGTTCAAAAGTTTAGGTCATTCGGTCGTGGTTTGGTATACCTTTTTATCAAAAGCGGAATGCAGAAGATTTTAGAACCTTAGGCTTCAATTCGATGTGTTTTGGTTGTTTTGATGTTGTTTGAGGTGTTTTGAAGATTTTTACAAGTTTGGATAAGGTTATGGGATATGTTTATGTTTTTGGTTGAGGTCCCGAGGGCCTCGGAGTTATTTCGGATGGTTGACGGAGAGTTTGGAATTTTTGAAGAAGCTGTAGATTTTTTGCTTCTGATATTTCCGCACCTGCGAATTGGGGACCGCAGGTGCGATGCCGTAGATGTGAGGGAGAAGGCCGCAGAAGTGGAAGAAGGTGAGGAGGCAGAAACCAAAAAAGCGGTTGGTGAACCGCACCTGTGATGGCGTAAGTGCGGCTGGTGCATCGCAGATACGGAAAGCTGGAGGATAAGTGAGGACCACATAAGCAGTTTCTTGGACCGCATATGCGGTACCGTAGAAGAGGTAATAGGGCTGGAGATGTGGAATCCCTGCACCTGAAGTATATAATATTTCCCTTCGTGAATTTTGGTTAAAACTCCATTTTTAAAGACGGGAAACGAGCTAGGGCAGAGAATTCAAGGGAAAATCAGGGTGAATTAGTTGGGTAAGTTCTCAAAGCTACATTACTTGAGTTTATGATCATTTTTCCATGGATTAATCATGAAATTAGTGGAAGTTAAGGGTAAAAACTGAGGAAACTAGACCTTGGTGTTGGAGACCTAAACTTGAGGATTTGGAGGACTATTTGTGGTTGGATTTTGGAACTTTTGATATGCATGAACTCGTTGTGAGATAAGGAATCTATTGATGTGAAATTTATCGAATTCCGAGATGTGGTCCTGGGAGTCGGATTTTGGTAATTTCGGAATTTGCGTTGTTTTTTTATTATTTTCGAGTGGGCTTTGTCCATTTAGCATAATTTAATGGTTACGTTTCGTTTTTGGTAGATTCGGAGCATCCGAAGGTCAATTCGAGGGGCAAAGGCATCGCAAGCTAGAGTTTCAGCCGGATTGATGTGAGTAATGATTTTAAATGTTGTCCTGAGGGCATGAAACACCAGATTACACAGTGTTCGGCTATGTTGAGGTGACGCACACGCTAGATGATGAGCGTGAGGTCGTGCACCGTTGGGGAGTGTGACTTAGTCCATCCGGAATGACCGTTTTACTGCGTATTTGATAGCAAATTATTTGATATTGTCATGTTTTGGGCTAAATTCCATATTTGGGCTTCTTGCCAACTATTTGGACCCTTAGGAGATTTTTACGGATATTTTCCTTACTGTTTGACTTCATGCTTGTGCTCAGTCATGCTATATTTTCACTATTTTCAAAACTCGGCTATGTTATTTTGTTTTAAACACTTTAAATGATATTTTAAAAGATATTTTGAGCTGAGCTTCATATTTTATTGTTGCCCGAGGGGCTTATGAGATTCTGACTGAGTAAGGCCGAGGGCCCGTATTGTGAGGATATTTTTGGGTCGGGTTGAACGCTGCAGCAGTGATATACTGATTATGATAATGAGGCCGAGGGCCTAAGATTGTACGCTACGAGGTGGCTTGTGATTGATTTGAGGCCGAGAGCATGTTTATGGTGCCACGAGACGGCTGGATATTGTGCTTGGGTCGTAAGGAGCCCATAGCGGAATCTGTACATCCCCAGTGAGCACGGGTACCCATTGAGATATGAGATATAGCCCGAGGGGCTGGTATTATTCTGTGATATTGCCCAGGGTCCGATTATGTTGTTACCTTGCCCGAGGGGGAGTTCTTATGTATTTACCGTTTTTAGTTATTATTTTTATATATTGTTTGACTGCTTACAAGGTGTTTTATGAGATTTTACTGTTTAATTATGTTTACTGATTTTGTTCTACCTCCTATGGCTTAATGTTATTTTTAACGTGATTTTTTATCGCTCAAACTTCATTTATTATTATTACTTACTGAGTTGGAGTACTCACTTTACTCCTCGCACCCCTGTGTGCAGATTCGGGCGCTACAGGTCCATCTAGCGAGGGTTGATAGCTGTCCAGTAGATTTCCGGAGATTTACTAGGTAGGTGCCCGGCAATTCGCAGCCCAGTGCAATCTCCCTCTATTTTATTTCCTTTCTGATTCAGTTATGTAGTAGTAGAGTAGACTTTCAGACTTGTAGTATAGTTTTAGATGCTCATGACCGGTGATACCCCGATGTCGGACTGTGTTGGTTTTTAATTCCTTAAATTATAATGTTCACTGATATTTTGAGATTTTATTTCTGTTAAAGACTTAGTATTTACTATTTTAAATTGTTTAAAGTGAATTAAAAGTGTCTCGGCTGGCCTTGTCTTCACGAGAGGCGTCATCACGACCGGGTCTGGGTTTAGGGTCGTGACATGTGTTTACAGCCTTCAAGTGGTTCGCTGTTTCATTGGCGTTTTTAGTATCAACACTCTAGTGAGTTAAATCGTTCTATCCTAAGAGGATAATATCCCAGCACCTCGGGTGCTTCAAAGGAATAATTTTCTGAAGGACACATTGTGCATTAAGTGGGATCGATTTATTCTGTAATTATTTTTTTAGAAATTATTTTGACATTATTTTGCTGCTAACTTTATGTTTATGTTTTTTCTATTTTAGAAAGTTTATTGTTTCGCTAATCATTATAGTAATAGAGATAACATAACACCTTCTCCTTCATGTTTTCCTTCTTTGACTCTTTTACATCTTGAGAAAAATTCTCATGGATTGTCTTCTATAAGTCTCGTAGCACCATGGCCTATTTTATCCTTATCTTTCATTGACTGAAACTAGATCTCTCATCAAATTTCTCTACTTTTATCCTTGCTAAAGATGATAACGACATTTTAACCCAAGATTATGTGTAGAAATTATAGCGGTTTTTGCTGTGTTTCACAATTTTCTTATTTTTTATTTTTTATTGTTGTTGTTGTTGTCTTTCATATTTTGGCATTTTTATTTATTTATTGTATTTTACGATGCTGATATTATTATTTTTATTTCTGTTGTGGTTAAAGATCTATTGTCTCTGAGCCGACGGTCTCCCGAAAATAGCTTCTCTATCCCTTCGGGATAAGGGTAAGGTCTGCATACATTCTACTCTCCCCAGATCCTACTAGTGGGATTCTACTGGGTTGTTGTTGTAGTATTATGTGTAGAAATTCGAGCCTTGATCTGATACCAATTATTACAGAAGATCATGTGTTAACCAGCACACAATCACATACAACGCAAATATTGAAGCAAAATAATTCAAGGATTTAACGAGGTTTGACTAACACTAACCCTCGGAGTAGAAGTAGATATAGTTTTTCACAATCAATGAGAAAAAAGCAATGTACAATATCGAGAATCCCCAACTACAATCCCTATAAATAGGTCCCAAATAGTCCTAAATCTATAAGAGAATGGTTTTTCCAACATCAGAAAGGACAATATGTTTTTATTTCCCGAATCTATTAGAATAATCGATTTACCAAACCTATAGGGATTATAAATTTCCTAAAAATAAAAGAAAAACTTTAAGACATAAATAATAAAAATAGTATTACAATGTTTGGTGTAAATACTTTAGGTTAATGATAAATTTTTGAATAAATCTCAAATTTCTTTATAATTTTGACATTTGTAATTAAATTAATACAAAATTTTCAACCCACTCCAATTGCATCTAGAACAATCTAAGGAACACACCTGGACATAGTACATCATCAGACAGCATTAATATACTTCCTCATCATTTTTTGAACACTAAAGCTAGTGTACGTACATTGTACTGTACGTACATTTTGTGTCAATCAGTATAAAATATATAGAAGAAAAATAAATTATTGTATATATTAAAATAATATCTTCTTAACATACAAAGATGATGAATTTAATTGAATTAATTATATACTATTAGTAATTATAATATCTTGTGAAACAAGATATAAAATATGTTATGCTGTCGTATCTCGCCTAGGAGTGACAAACGAGCGAATCGGTTCGGATATGGTTCGGATAAAAAACGAGTAATAAAAAAATGAATAAATTATCCGACCAAACTCATATTTAATACGGATAAAAAATGGGTTAACTGGCGGATAATATGGGTAACCATATTATCCATGACTTCTTGCATATAATCACTTTTGAGAGAATTTTTAGTCTCCCAAATTTGAGGAACCCCCAATTAGAGGCTTTACAAATTTAAAAGTTAGACCTATTGATTATCTATTGGTTACCCATTAGTTATTTTCTAAATGAATAATATGGTTCTTATCCATATTTGACCCGTTTTTAAAAAGTTTATTATCCAACTAATTTTCTAGTGGATAATATGGGTGGTTAACTGTTTTCTTTTAACCATTTGTCACCACTAATCTCGCCTAACATCTTTTGGAATACAAGTAATATAAATTTTGACTATCAATTTGACCAATGACAGTATTATATTGGCTCAAAATTTGTCATAATGATAATTTCATCAAAATTTTATAAACCTTAACTACTGGATAAAATTTTTTGCTTGATTGTCTATTCGATAGATGCGTCGCTACACCCGCAAATATATATTTCTTGAAATTCTAACCTACTAAATAATGCAATTTTTCATAAAACTCCAATCACCTAAGCAAGTCAGTCTTGAGGAAGTGGTCTTTTAAACAAATTTTCTTAGATCTTCATCCAACGATATTAATTAAATAGTTACCATTTTTTCTTAAAATGGTAAAATCTTGAAAAGCTAAATAATAACTTAATTTTTTGAAAAGGAGATTTAGTATATTCCTAAAATCACCCTATAAGGAAATGATAATATTTTTTAATTATACAATAAGTAATGAAGCTTTGAAAATAGTGGTAACTTTTTCACTATTAATTTATCATAAAGATTCTAACACAAATATTTTATGTAGAAAAATTATGCTACGTTAGTTTTTTTAACAAAAGTGATTGCAAATTTGAAACCTTGCTCAACATAAAAAAAGACGTAGTATATAGTAGAGAAATATATATTAATTTTTTTTTTAATTTATAGGAATGTTTAGTAAACAATATTTATTATGACTATAGATTATAAGTAAGTATTTTATATTATAGAAATTGATTGTAAACAATGCGTTATAAAAATGAATGCGCTAGGTTCTTTTAAATGTGTTTCGTAAACAATGCGTTATGTAAATTTTCTCCTTTTCAACTTTTTTTCCATTAATAAATGAATTGGAATCTTTTTCTCCTCTTTTTTTTTTTTTTGTGGTCAGTGAGTTATGTAAATAGTTTTTTTCCCCAAATATATTAGTAGTTATGTATATAGGGGAACAGATCGAAGACAGTTGGAGATTGGGAAAAAAAAAAAAGAGGTCGTGAGTGAAGTGATGGAGAGATAAATCTTTTACTTCCTCACTGAACTATTGTTTAAAGCCAATATTTATCAAATTATTATTTTTAAATACTGTATTGTAATGACCCGGCTGGTCATTTTACTTTTTAGAATCTCGTTCCCCTAAATAAAACTTTATGTGCTTGCTTTAGCTAATTTACGACCTGCGGGGGTGGTTGGTTCGGGATTCGGAAGGGTTTGGTTGAAATAAGCCCACTTGATTCCTTAAAAGTTTCTTAAAAGGCCAAGTTTGTCTTTGGTCAATATTTTTAGCAAACGGACCCGGATCTGTATTTTGACGGCCCCGGAGTGTCCGTAGGAAAATATGGGACCTGGGCGCCTGCCCGGAATCAAATTTTGAGGTCCCTAGCCCGGGTAATGAATTTTTATTTGAAATTGTTAAAATGAAATTCCAAAGATTTAAAGAAAACTAAAAAATGATTGATCACTTCAGTATCGGGCTCGTATGTTAGTTTCGAAGCCCAATACAGGTCCAATATAACATTTAAGATTTGCCAGCAAAATTTGGTGTCAATCCGAGTAGTTTAAGTACGTTTCGACGCATTAGAAGTGAATTAAGAACTTGAAGTTCATAAATTTGATCCAATTGGTTTTGAGGGATGATTCTTAGATTTAGCATTGTTTTGGGCGTTCCGAAGGTTTGAGTAAGTCCGTTTCGTAAATTCAAAACTGTCGGTATGATTGGGTGGGGCTCGGGAGCCCCGAGCGTCAATCGAAAGAGGCTCGAGTGAAGATGGAATTTTTGAAACGAGTTGAAGCTTCAGCTTGCTGTCATCACCGCACCTGTAGTTGGTCAGTCGCAGGTGCAAGACCGCAGAAGCGGTTTCTCTCTCACAGATGCGGCCCAGGGCCGGCCAGGCCAAAACCGCAGAAGCAACTCCTTAGCTGCAGAAGCGGTCCCAGCTTGCTTGGACAATTCCGCATATGTGGCTTTCCTCTCGCAGTTGCGGTCCCCTGAGCGCAGATGTGGAAATTACTGAAGCAATGAGCTTCATTTAATACGGGCTCCAGCCATTTTTACCCATTTGGCACTCGTGTTTTGGGCAATTTTGGAGCTCTTGAGAAAGGATTTCCTCATAGCATCTTAAGGTAAGTTCATCCATCTTATTTCTAAGTTTAATACTCGAGTTTGGGTAGATTAACACCTAAAGATTAGGAAAAATTAAGGGTTTAAAGAAAAACCTACGATTTTGATAGAACTTAGATTTTACCATGAAATTGGTTATGAAACGAAGTAGAAATCATTTATAACTGATCCTTAGGTTACAACGAACAACTTTCTTCAAAAAATGTCCGAATCCGGGCACGTGGGCCCAGGGTCGGATTTAAGGAAACTTGTGTTTAAGGTTGGAAAATTTCTTTAATAATTAGAATGCAATCTTGTGTCTTGTGAGCTTGTATTGACTAGTTCCTACTTTGATAATTAGAATGCGTTAAAAAGGTGGAGGCTAGACAGGGAGAGGTCAGCTAGCTACTGCTCAGTCAGGTGGAGGCTAGCCAACCGGTGCTCCAGCCAGATTCTATGCTCTTCCGGCCAGACCAGATGCATTAGCCTCAAATGTCGTTATCACAAGTATTATTTCCGTCTCTGGTAGAGATGCTTCAGTATTATTTGACCCATGGTCTATCTATTCATATGTGTCATCTCTGTTTGCTCATTTTTTTCGTTATTGCTCCTGAGCTCTTTGGCACTCTTGTTCATGTGTCCACTCCTGTGGGAGATTCTATGGTTTCAAGACTAGATCAAATCTCCTGTTTTTTGATATGATTGATTTTGAGGTCATTCTGGGGATAGATTGATTATCCCTATACCACACCATCCTTGATTGCCATGCCAAGACTGTCACATTAGCAATGCCAGGGTTTCAGTGGAGAGGTTCCACAATTGATACATCCAGATGGGTTATCTATTTCTTGAAGGCTCGACATATGGTCATGAAGGGGTGTTTGGCTTATCTAGCTTATGTTTGGGTTATCTATTTCTCCGACAATTGATTCAGTTTCAGTAGTCCGGGAGTTCATAGATGTGTTTCTTTCTGATCTTCTTGGCATGCCACCGGATCACTATATTGATTTTCATATTGATCTAGCTCCAGGCAGCCAACCTATATATATATATATATATATATTCCACTATACCATATGGCTCCGAAGAAGTTGAAGGAGCAACTTGAGGAGTTGCTGGCAAAGGGTTAATTAGGTCTAGAGTATCACGTTGGGGTGCACCAGTGTTATTTGTGAAGAAGAAGGATGGGACTATGCAGATGTGCATTGACTACCGACAGTTGAACAAGGCTACCATGAAGAATAAGTACCCGTTGTCGTGCATTGATGATCTATTCGACCAGTTACAGGGTGCTTGGGTGTTTTTTAAGATCGACTTGAGGTCAGGGTACCATCAGTTAAAGATTCGGGACTCGGATGTTCTAAAGACTGCATTTTGGACGAGATATGGCCATTACGAGTTTTTGGTGATGTCCTTTGGCTTGACTAATGCCCCAGTAGCATTTATGGACTTGATGAACAGAGTATTCAGGCCTTATATTGGTTCCTTTGTCATCGTTTTCATTGACGATGTCTTGGTATACTCGCGTAGCCTGGGGGAGCACGAGCAGCATTTGAGAGTAGTGCTTCAGACCTTGCGAGAGCAGAAGCTATATGCTAAGTTCTCCAAGTGTGTGTTTTGGCTAGAGTAAGTGGTATTCCTAGGGAACATTATGTTAGGAGAAGGTATTAAGGTGGATCCCAAGAAGAATGAGGCAGTTCAGAGTTGGACACTTCCTACTTCAGTGACCGAGATCAGGAGTTTCCTAGGGTTAGCAGGTTATTACAGGCGATTCGTGCACGGCTTTTCATCTATTGTATCAACTCTTACCAGATTGACCCAGAAGGGTGCTCTTTTTTGTTGGTCCGATGATTGTGAGGCGAGCTTTCACAAGCTCAAAACAGCTTTGACTACAACACCAATTCTTGTGTTGCCTTCTGGTTCAGGGATGTAAACTGTATATTGCGATCCTTCAAGCGTTGGCTTGGTTTGTGTACCAATGCAGGAGGGGCGATTCATTGCATATGCCTCCCATCAGCTGAAGATTCATGAGAAAAATTATCATCTGCATGATCTGGAGTTGGCAGCGATTGCCCATGCTCTTAAGATATGGAGACATTATCTGTATGGGGCGTCATGTGAGGTTTATACTAATTATCACAGCTTGCAACATCTGTTCAAGCAGCGGGATGTCAATTTGAGGCAGCGTAGATGCCTTGAGTTACTAAAGGATTATGACATTACCATTCTTTATCATCCGGGCAAGGCAAATAGGGTCGCGGATTCCATAAGAAGGAAAGCAGAGAATATGGGTAGTTTGGCGTTCATTCAAGCGGAGCAGAGGCCACTAGCTTTGGACATTCAGTCCTTGGCTAACAGACTTATGAGGTTTGATATTTCAGAGCCTAGCCGAGTTTGGCAGTTCTCAGAGAGACGGTGCTATAGGGTAGTACCAAGGAGGCTTCTATTAGCGAGGATGGTGTCTTGCGACTCCAGGGTCGCCTATGTGTTCCTAATGTTGATTGTTGGTATTCTATACACCCAGGTGATACGAAGATGTATCGTGACCTAAGGAAGCATTATTGGTGGCGACGGATGAAGAAGGACATAGTGGAGTATGTGGAAAAGTGTTTGAATTGCCAGCAGGTTAAGTATGAGCACCAGAGGCCAGGCAGCCTACTTCAGAAGATACCCATTCCCGAGTGGAAGTGGGAGCATCACTATGGACTTCGCAGTGGGATTGCCCTGCACCTTGCGGAAGTTTGATGCAGTGTGGGTCATTGTTGACAGGTTGACCAAGTCGGCACAGTTTATTTCGATTGTGACAACTTACTCTTCAGAGAGGTTGGCTTAGATTTACATTCGGGAGATAGTCCGGTTGCACGGTGTGCCTATTTCCATCATATCAGATAGAGGCCCTCGGTTCACTTCCTATTTTTGGAGAGCCGTTCAGAGTGAGTTGGGGACCTGCTTGGAACTCAGTACAGCATTTCACCCTCAGACCGACGGGCAGTCAGAGTGGACGGTTCAAATTCTAGAGGACATGCTTAGGGCATGTATGATTGACTTTGGAGGACAGTGGGAAATCAATTCATGCCTTTGGCCAAATTTGCCTACAACAATAGTTATCAGTCTAGTATTGAGATGTCCCCATATGAGGATTTATACGGTCGGTAATGTCATTCTCTGATCGGGCGGTTTGAGCCTGGAGAGGCTAAGTTGTATGGTACAGATCTGGTGAAAGATGCCTTGGAGAAGGTGAAGCTAATCCAGGAAAGTCTTCGCACGGCACAGTCAAGACAGAAGAGCTACACAGATTAGAAGGCACGTGATCTATCATTCATGGTCGGCGAGAAGGTTCTCTTGAAAGTCTAGCCGATGAAGGGTATCATGATGTTTGGGAAAAGGGGCAAGTTGGGCCCAAGGTTTATTGGCCTATCTGAGGTGTTGAAGCGAGGTAGGGAGGTCGCATATGAGCTTGCTTTACCTCCTAGCTTATCAGGAGGCCATTCGGTTTTTCACGTGTCTATGCTTCGGAGGTATTATGCCAACTTGTCCCATGTGTTGGACTTCAGTACTATTCAGCTGGATGAGAGTTTGGGTTATGAAGAGGAGCTAGTTGCCATTGTTGATAGACATGATCGCCAGTTAAGATCCAAGAGGATTTCAGTTGTGAAGGTCCCGTGGAGGGGCCAACCAGTCGAGGAGACGACCTGGGAGTCCGAGGAGGACATGCGGAGCAGATACCCACACTTATTCGGCACCTCAGGCACTTTTCTATGCTCGTTCGAGGACGAACGTTTGTTTAAAAGGTAGAGAATGTAACAACCCGACTGATCGTTTTACTTTTTAGAACCCCATTCCCATAAATAAAACTTCCCGCTTGCTTTAGCTAATTTACGACCTGTGGGGGTGGTTGGTTCGAGATTTGGAAGGGTTTGGGTTGCAATAAGCCCACTTGATTTCTTAATATTTTCTTAAAAAGATATGTTTGACTTTGGTCAACATTTTTAGCAAACAGACCCGGATCTGTATTTTGATGGTCTCGGAGGGTGCGTAAGAAAATATAGGGCCCGGCCATATGCCCGGAATCGAATTCCGAGGTCCCTAGCCTAAGTAATGCATTTTTATTTGAAATTTTTAAACTAAAATTCCAAATATTTAAAGAAAACTAAATAATGATTGATCACGTCGGTATCTGGCTCGTATGTTGGTTCCGGAGTGCAGTACAGGTCTAATATAATATTTAAGACTTGCCCGCAAAATTTGGTGTCAATACGAGTAGTTTAAGTATGTTTCGGCACATTACAAGTGAATTAAGAACTTGAAATTCATAAATTTGATCCAATTGGTTTTGGGGGTGATTCTTAGATATAACGTTGTTTCGGGTGTTCCAAAGGTTCGAGCAAGTCCTTATTTCAAACCTGTCGATATGTTTGGGCGAGTCTCAGGAGCCTCGAGCGTCAATCGGACAAGGCTCGAGTAAAGTTGGAATATTTGAAAAGAGCTGAAGCTTCAGGTTGTTGTCATAACCATACCTGCAGTTAGTCAGCCGCATATGCAAGACCGCAGAACCGGTCACCCTCTCGTAAATGCGGCCCAGGGCCGGCATGGCCAAAATCACATAATCAGCTCCTTAGATGCAGAAGCGGAACCAACTTCTTTGGCCAATTCCGTGTATGCGTCCTTCCTCTAGTAGATGTGGTCCCCTGACCGCAGATGTGGAAGTCACTGAAGTAGTGAGCTTCATTTAATACGGGCTCCAGCCATTTTTACCTATTTGGAACTCGTGTTTTGGGCAGTTTTGGAGCCCTTGAGAGAGGATTTCCACATAGCATCTTGAGGTAAGTTCATCCATCTTATTTCTAAGTTTAATACTCGAGTTTTAGGTAGATTAACACCTAAAGATTAGGAAAAATCAAGGGTTTAGAGCAAAACCTAAGATTTTGATAAAACTTAGATTTTACAATGAAATTGGTTATTAAACGAAGTAGAAATCATTTATAATTGATCCTTAGGTTACAATGAACAACTTTCTTCGAAAAATGTTGGAATCCAAGCACGTGGGTCCCGGGTCGGATTTAAGAAAACTTGTGTTTAAGGTTGGGAAATTTCTTTAATAATTAGAATGCGATCTTGTGAGCTTGTATTGACTAGTTCCTACTTTGTTTAATTAGTTTCGGATCGTGCGGCTCCAAATTGAGGGTTTGAGAACGTTCTTGATACTGGAAGTACGCTTTGGAGCGAGGCGAGTCTCCTATCTAACCTTGTAAGAGGGAATTGTCCCCATAGATGTAATGATTGAATAATTTGCCACTAAATGCGGGGGCTACGTACGCGCTTAGTGACGAGAGTCCGTGCGTAGCTACTATTATGCTTAAGTCCGGGTTGTTTAGGACCCAAAAGCATGTTTTATGTGATGTTCTTGTGACTCTGTGATTAACTCGAGATATCTTATATCTTGTTGAATATGGTAAACGAATCTAATAAGTGGAACAATATTTTCTTGCCCTTTTTAAAAGAGAAGTTGATAATTTGTGAGTACTTTCTCTCCTGATGTCTATTCTGGTCTACCTCGTATTGTGTTTACATACATTTGACCGCGTCGCATGCATGATTCACGAGCGGGGTAATGGATGCATCTATGAATCGCGCCATTCAACCCTCCGACGGTGCACACTTTATCTTTATGTTGGATCGGGTCGTACGACCTCAGCACTACTTGCGTATGCTTATTGATTGGTATATTGTTGTTGACCGAACCTTGTTATATGCCCTGAAAAGTAAATGGCTAATTGTGATATCATCTAGTAAAGGACTTGTTGCTTCATGGTATAGAATGTTAATCGTTGTGCTATCCATTCTTAGTATACCACCTATCATGTTATCTGACCCTAGTAAGTCTCATATCGACCTCTCGTCTCTACTTCTTCAAGATTAGAAAGGATACTTACTAGGTACATATTGTTTACGTACTCTTACTACACTTCTGTACTTAATTGCACATGATCTGAGGCAAGTACATCTGGTTACTAGGCAGGTGCATACCCTTGATCGACCGAGATTCCACGGTGAGCTGCTCCCTTCCTATGTCGTTCAACAGCCCGATGGAGTCTTTTCGTTACTTTTGGCTATCTACTCTATCTCAGACAGTATGATAGTATAACTCTTTTGTATATTCTACTAGTTTCCCGCACACTTGTGACACCAGGTCTTGGCACACACATTAGTAGACTATTCTTTCGGGTTGTGTAACTATTACTAAATACTGCTTATTATAACATGTTTTAATTTCATATCTAGAAAATGTTGTAACTGTTTTATTAAGTTAAGTAAGAATTTACTAATACTTCCGCGCTGGCTTGCCCAAAAACACTGTTGGGTGCTATCACGACTTGTGGTGAAATTGAGTTGTGACATTTATTATGGTTAAAGTTATAAATACTTCAGTTTGTACTCTTTTTGCTCTCACCCCCAACCATATATTTATTCTACTTGTTTTTTTTTTATCTGTAATTTTCTTTTTGGCATGATCTAGTAATGGAACGATATGAAGTCATTACATAGGATATGTTTTCTAATCCCATAGTTATTCGTTATATTTTCTAATCCAAGTTGTTATTGATCACGCCCAACTATGACTTATAAAAAGGACAAATGGTCGTTGCAAATACAATTCGTGTATTTAGCCCAGAGTCGAATCCTACAGGAAATTAACCTACTAGTTACTTTTGTTAGACTTACTGAATTCTCTATAATCAACTTCCCAGATATTTGGAATAACACTTGGTGATATTTCTACTAACTATAACTAAATAAAATCAAGTAAACTAATGTGACGACCCGACCAGTCGTCACGTGACTTACCGCATCATTTTCCCCATTTCCTATTTTGTTATGCTTTATTTTCAGTATTGGGTGTGAACGAGTTGATTTGGATTGGTTATAGTAGGAAATGAGACACTTAGTCTCTTTAAGGAAGGTTTCTTTTGAAAAAGTCAACCAGACATTGACTTATGTGTTAGAGGGCTCGGATTTGAATTTCGGTGATTTAGTTAGCTTCGGAGGATGATTTGTGACTTAGGAGTGTGATCGGAAGTAATTTTGGAGGTCTAGTGTAGAATTAGGCTTGAATTGGCGAAGTTAGTATTTTGGCGAATTCCGGTTGATAGGTGAGATTTTGATCCAAGGGTCGGAATGGAATTTCGAGAGTTGTTGTAGCTTCGTTAGGTGATTTGGGATGTGTGTACAAAATTTTAGGTGATTCGGAGGTGTTTTGGTTGGGTTTTTGATCGAATGCGTGTTTCGGAAGTTTTTTAAAGAACTTAGGCTTGAATTCGATGAGAATTGATAGATTTAGTGTTTTTTGAAGTGTTTTTATGATTGGAATAAGTTTGAATGATATTATAGGAGGTGTTGGTGCTTTTGGTTGAGGTCCCCGGGGCCTCAGGGTGAGTTCGGGTGGCTAACGGGATGTTTTTGGGACTTAGGTTGTTGCAGAAAATTGCAGGTTAGTGCTAGAGGATTTTGTTCTATGCGATCGCAGGAGAGGGGATGCGATCGCATAGAAGGGTTGTTATCGCTATTTTGACACGTTATTTGAACTCAGTCCTAAGGATTAGACTGTTTTGCAAACTCAGCCATTTTAATTGAATTTTGAGACTTTACTGATATTTCACTTTCAACTGGGCTGAGAAATATTATTTTATTGATGCTCGGAGGGCTTATGATATTTTTCTAGACTGAGTGAGGCTTTCAGGCCTCGAGTGATATGTGAGGAGACTTTCAGGCCTCGAGTGATATGTGAGGAGGCTTTCAGGCCTCGAGTGATATGTGAGGAGACTTTCAGGCCTCGAGTGATATGTGAGGAGGCTTTCAGGCCTCGAGTGTGATGTGAGCAGGCTTTCAGGCCTTATTTTATATGCGATGAGGTGGCTTGATATTGCGCTTGGGATGTAAGGGGCCCCTCCCGGAGTCTGTACACCCCCCAGTGAGCACGGGTACCCATGTGATGTGATACTGAGCCCGAAGGGCTGATACTATTCCATGTGATGTGATACTGAGCCTGAGGGGCTGATACTGATATAAGTGATGTGATACTGAGCCTGAGAGACTGATACTGTTCTGAGTGATATGATACTGAACCCGAGGGGCTGATACTGTTCTGAGCGATTGATGTTGGGCCCGAGGGGCAGATTTCTACTCACTATTTACTTGTTGTTTTACCTGATTTACCGAATTTATTTAAAAAGGAGATTTCACTCGATTATGTACTGTTCTACTGGTTTTACTGCTTTTACTGCCTGATATAGAATTACTTTGTGCAGTTATGTGATTTCTTATCTTCGGTTATTATTTATTATTATTATTCACTGGGTCGGAGTAGTCATATTACTCCATGCACTATGTGTTCAGATACAGGCATTGTGGAGTCTACCCCTAAGCACTGATTCTTCCCAGATCAGGAGGCTAGTCAGAGTGACGAGGTAGCTATTGTCTTCCGCAACCCTCATGTAAGGCCCCATGAAGTCCCTACTCAAAAACCCAGATTCCGTGGTGCCAAGTTAGGAGCATGTGTTAAAAATGCGCGGACCTTTTTGGATTGAATAATGTATTAAAAAGTAAAGAATAAGTTTACAGAAAAATGCAAGAAATGCGGTCCAGAATGCGATCGCATAATCGAAATGCGAACCGCATATCTGCCGCAGAGTGAGGCAGAATGTTAATTAAAATTGAAGTCAGCTATGCGGTCGCATAATCAAAATGCGGACCGCATAGTCGTTGCATATCCTCCTTTGAATTTTGTGAGTGTTAGTTCTGCGGTGCACTTTGCGACCGCAGAAAGTGAATGCGGACCGCATTCTTACCGCAGACTGAGTCAGAATGTTAGTTTCTGGGGAGCATTTTGCGGTACCATTATGCGGACCGCATGTTTACTCTGCGATCGCAAATGCGACCGCATATTTGACTCAGGGCTCCACCTTCTAATTTTTAACCCGACCTCCATATCGATATGTCCAGTGTTATAGCTCATTTTAAGCATTCTTCTGAGCATTTTCTAGAGGGAGAGAGCGGGTTTTTATAGAGGGAAAGTCTCCCTATCAAATTACTCCATAAGTTATGACAAAATCCTTGAAGAAAATCAAGTGAAGACCCCTAGACCATCACCTCAAGAAGTAAGACTTCATCACCCCAACTCTTATTTGTTTTATTCTCAGATATAAGGGGTCACCAGTGAAATTATTCATGGGTATAACAATGGATCCCTTGCATGCATATCAAACCTTAGAGTAGTGGGAGATGGTGAATTAAAAAGGGGTACAAAATGGTATAAATTGCACCTTTAGGGTTTGTCAATATGCTTGAACCACGCTAGAGTCTCAATCTCATCTCTAATTCTCGATTTAATTTGTAATTCTTACTAAATTGATCGAAGTGCTAAGAGTCCCGGAAACTGTAAAAGAGTAAGGAAAGCTTTATTGAGGTATGTATGGCTAAAACCCCTTTTTATTAGAAAGTGAGCTCCGTTGTCATTACGAAAGTATGGTAAGAGTTGAATTGGCTAGTGCATTGATTGTCATTACGCATTAATTGATTTGCACATATCTATACATATTCATGAAGTATGTGTCTCAAGGTGAATAATGTACCAATATTAATAATTAGAGAGTGATAAAAAGTACAGTTATGTGTTGAATTACTTGGGCTATAAGCCAACATCAAAATGAAGAACTATTTATGCTAGCTATGTTCTCACTTACCTGTGATTGCAACTTGAATTATCTTTGATATATGTGTCTATGATCCCAACTTGTAAAATGAATATTGAAAAAGGGAAAACGACGTGATGATGATGGCCATGAGTGCCCATGAATTGTTATGATATGTGTGGGATAAAGATTTGGAGTTGTTGACTAGTAATGCCTCCAATGAGGTGACCTAGCCGATCGGGTCGTGATCGGACACCATGTCGCACACATGGTTGTAATGTGCTGATATTGAATTCCGGATAAGGGAAATGAAATATTGATTGAGAGTAATGCCTCCAATGAGGTGACCTAGCCGGTCGGGTCGTGACCAGACTCCGCTCGAGATGGCGGTGGTATTGAGAACATTGGTGAACACGTGACAGAAATGCCATAATCTATGTTGTGGAAATTGTATGAAAGACTATATGAATTGTTTCTTTTATCCATATTATTTGCTTGTAACTGTTTGATAGTTCTTTCTAGTAAAATGGAGCTTAGTTATACATACAAGTACAATTCAAATGTACTGACATCCCTTTTGCCTGGGGCGCTACATTCGTATTATGATTTTAGGTGGCTCCATAGCGGATAGTGCCGATCGTGTAGCGGAGCATTTTTCTACTCGACTTCTCGGTGAGACCCTTTTCTTTCATGGGGCTATATGGTGTATCTTTTGTTATTACAGCTTTCCACTTTTGAGGTACAGCCGGGGCCTTGTTACCGGCATAGTTACACTTATCTGTTGTATCCTTAGAGGCTCCAAAGACATTAGTGTGGGTTATGTACGGGTGTTCGGGGAGTCCACTATATATGTTGTAATCCTAAACTTGTGATCTCTATAAACTGTAACTCTTATAGAATCCTTGAAGCTAGCTTATGTACGGTAAATCTTTGTGATATGAAATGAACCAATGATGTAGTATGCACCATGTATTCTCGTCTAAATTAATGAAAGGCATGGGTTCCATATTAATATTGATTTGGGGTAGAAAGTGTTTGGTAAGGCTTGCTCAGTTGGGTTCACTTGATTGAGCACCGGTCGCGCCTCCCGAGGTTGGGGCGTGACACCTTATATCTCCTATTTCATATATTTGGGTTTCCTTCAGACAATTGTTTCAGACTTTACATTTTGTAGACTTCTTTTAAACTTTGTAGCAGCTCATGACTTGTGACACCCCGATTTGGCCTGTGTCGGGTTGGTATCGTATGTTGGTATTGTTATTTCTGCATTCTTATCACTGTTTACACTTGTTCTGGATTTGCTAAAAGCTTAGTAATAGCTAAAAGAGGTATTTGAGTTGTTTGTCTTCACGAGAGGCGCCATCACGACCGGGGTTGGGAATTGGGGTCGTGACAACTAAAAGCTAACTATGACTGAGTTGTAAACAGATAAGAGAAGGATCTAAGGTTATTATTTTGCCTATTGATGGAATCACTTCCTATTATGTTTCTCATAGGTTTTCCTAATCGTCTCTATCGATTATAAGCACTCTTACTACCGTAAATCTCTCACGAGTAATTATAACAATTTACTAGACGCACTCTCCGAAGTTACGCTAGCTGTCTTTTATTGCAGCTCACTTAGATCGCACCCAAGGTTTCGTTATCCTTAATCCCACCTTTAAACCCTGGATTGTTGATTCCTCATATATTTGGGAGTGATGTTATTCAAGAACTACCTAAATATCCACTCTCACCCGAGTAATACATATTAAATCGCCACAGCTAATTGAGGATGCTATCAATTAACTACAACAAGAACGAAGTTGAACAAATACAGATTAAACTGGGCAAACAATATATTAACACAACAAGAAGTTCATCCCTCAATAGGTTCCATCAAAACCCTAGACTAGAGTGGTCAGCATTTTCTCTATTCTTTTCTGTGACGACCCGACCCATCGTCATGTGAGTTACCGCCCCGTTTCCCCCTCATTGTATTGTTTCATGTTCTATATCAGTATTAGAGTCTATCAGGTGAATTTGGACTGATTCTGGTTGAAAATAAGGCATATAGCCTCTTAGAAAGGAGTTTGTTTCAGAAAAGTCAACCAGAAGTTGACTATGTGGTTAGAGGGCTCGGATGTGAATTCCGGTGGTTCGGTTAGCTTCGGGAGGTGATTTGTGACTTAGGGGAGCGATCGGAATTGAATTTGGAGGTCCGGTGTAGAAATAGGCTTGAATTGGCGATGTTGGAATTTTGGCGGAATCCGGTTGATAGGTGAGATTTTAATCAGGGAGTCGGAATGAAATTCTGAGAGTTGCAGTAGCTTCGTTGGGTGATTTTGGATATGTCTACAAATTTTCAGGTCATTCGGACATCGTTTGGTCGGGTTTTTGATTGAATGTTGGTTTCGGAAGTTATAGTTGAAACTTAGGCTTGAATCCGGAATGATTTGATGATTTTTGTGTTT
This sequence comes from Nicotiana glauca, assembly GCA_026770625.1. Lineage (NCBI taxonomy): Eukaryota > Viridiplantae > Streptophyta > Magnoliopsida > Solanales > Solanaceae > Nicotiana > Nicotiana glauca. The sequence continues at coordinate 24,205 of MU740671.1, forward strand.
AAGGACGTATTTTTATGATTGGAACAAGTTCGTATGATGCTTTGGTGTAGTTTGGTGGTTTTGGTTGAGGTCCCGGGGGCCTCGAAGTGATTTCGGGGGTTCAAACGGATCATTTTTGGTTAAGTCTAAAGTCAGTTTTGTTGTCATAAAATTGCAGAGAAATAAGGCATCGCGTTCGCGTGGGTGATGGACGCGAACGCGTAGAGGAAGAAACTAGAGGTCCGCATTCGCGAGAGGGTTTACGCGTTCGCGAAGAAGGAATTAGAGGTCTGAGAGTTTTGTGCT
>MU740672.1:0-13068 GCA_026770625.1 Nicotiana glauca
AAAAATAAGGAAAAATTATTTACTTGAATTTTATGGGAATAACTCATATATAGGGTAAAAATCACGTGCTCACAGTTCCATTGGCTTTTTTCCTCTTCCGCGTTCGCGTACTCGATCACGCGATCATATAGCTTCAGCATTGACTTCAATGCGTTCGCACCAGTAGACTCGCGTTCGCATAGACCAAAATTTTGGACCCCCAGTATTTCTTCTACGTGTTCGCGTTACCATCCACGCGATCGCGATGACCAGTCAGTGGGACTCTTCGCGATCGCATCCCTATTTTCGCGATCGCGTAGGGCAAATTCGCCCAGTTATTTTTAAAGCCTAAAAACATACCAGTGACGGGATTCTTCACATAATACACATGAGTTCATCTTCTCCACAGCACGTAGGCGATTTTTAGAGCTATTCTTTACCAAATCTTCTTGGGTAAGTATTATCTAACTTGTTTTCTTCATTTTCTATCATCATCTATCAAATTCCTAGACCTAAATCATGTAATTTGGGGTGAAAATTGGGGGAAAAGGGTAGAATTAGGGCTTTTAATTTTCTTTGATTTAGACCTCGTTTTGGGGTCGAATTTAAAAACAAATGGTATATCCGGGCTCGTGGGGTAATGGGCGATATGAATTTGGTCCGAACCTCGTGTTTCGACCAAGCAAGTCCGGGGTCGATTTTTGGAATTTTGAGAAGAAAGGTTAGAAATTCATATTTAGGCATTGGGTTTAGTTTGTTTAGCTATTATTAATATTGTAAAGTCATTATTTTCATAGATTTGACAAAGTTGGAGCCGAATTCGAGGGGTAAAGCTACACTAGAGGCTTGAGTTGATTTTTGAAGAATTTGAGGTAAGTGTTTGGTCTAACTTTGGCTTGAGGGAATAGGAGTAGAGTCTTATTTGCTAATTGCTATTTGTCGAGTACGGAGGCATGGTGACGAGTATCTATACACTGGTGTCGAGGATGACCGTGAGTCCTGAATTGCTAAATTATCGAATTCTTAATTGTTGTTTATGAGGACTTGGTTGGAAATCTTTAAACACTGAGTCAGTAATTGTTAAGACTGAGCATTGATTTAAATGTGTTAAGTAGAAATTGAATAAGTTTGGTTATAGTTGGATCTCCCTTGCCGGGATAGTTTACTATATTACCTTATTCCCTTGCCGGGATTATTTTGTGTATTGTGTTGAAAGAAATGGGATCGTGTGGCACACCGACCACGAGATATTATGAAATAGGATCGAGTGGTACGCCTACCACGTGATATTATGAAATGGGATAGAGTGGTACGCCTACCACGTGATATTATAAAATGGAAGCGAGTGGTACGCCTACCACGTGATATTATGAAATAGGATCGAGTGGTACGCCTACCATGTGATATTATGAAATGGAAGCGGGTGGTATGCCTACCACGTGATATTATGAAATGGGAGCGCGTGGTACGCCTAACACGTGATATTATGAAATGGGATCGGGTGGCACGCCTACCACGTGATATTATGAAATGGGATCGGGTGGCACGCCTACCACGTGATATTATGAAATGGGATCGGGTGGTATGCCTACCATGTGATATTATGAAATGGGAGCGAGTGGTACACCTACCACGTGATATTATGAAATGGGATCGGGTGGTACGCCTACCACGTGATATTATGAAATGGGATCGGGTGGCACGCCTACCACGTGATATTATGAAATGGGATCGGGTGGTATGCCTACTACGTGATATTATGAAATGGGATCGAGTGGTACGCCTACCACGTAATATTATGAAATGGGAGCGAGTGGTATGCCTGTGATATTATGATGGGATCGAGTGGTACGCCTACCACGTGATATTATGAAATGGGATTGAGTGGTACGCCTACTACGTGATATTATGAAATGGGAGCGAGTGGTACACCTACCACGTGATATTATGAAATGGGATCGAGTGGTACGCCTACCACGTGATATTATGAAATGGGAGCGAGTGGTACGCCTACCACATGACATTATGAAATTGGATCGAGTGGTACGCCTACCACGTGATGTTATAAAATGGGATGGAGTGGTACGCCTACCACGTGATATTATCAAATGGGATCGAGTGGTACGCCTACCACGTGATATTATGAAATGGGATCGAATGGTACACCTACACGTGATATTATGAAATGGGAGCGAGTGGTACGCCTACCACGTGATATTATGAAATGGGATCGAGTGGTACGCCTACCACGTGATATTATGAAATGGGAGCGAGTGGTACGCCTACCACGTGACATTATGAAATGGGATCGAGTTGCATGCATGCAACGAGAGGAAATTGAAACAAGTGAAAGTGGTTTGTTTTCCCCTTATTCTGTGTTAGAAGAAATCAGATGTAGTTTCCTTTGTTATTCTTGGTATTCCGTTTTATCTGCTACCACATAAGCATGTTCCCCTCCCAGTTTTAATTGTTTACTTTTCGCTATTATTTTGTTGTACTTGTATATATATCTGCACAGGTTTATCTGGTAGTCTGGTCTAGCCTCGTCACTACTTCGCTAGGGTTAGGCTAGACACTTACTAGCACATGTGGTCGGTTGTGCTGATGCTACACTTTATGCATCTTTTGTACATATCCAGGTGTTGGAGCAGCATTTGATTAGCAGTAACATTTTGGGAGCGAGCTTTCAGTCCAGGGACATTAGAGGTAGCCTTGCTGACGTTCGCAAGCCCGGAATCCTTTCTATTTTATTCCGTTTGTTATCATTTGTACCGAAGCAAACTGTTTAATGTTTCATTCAAATCTTGTATTTAGTGTTCTCTAGATGTTCGTGAGTATTGTGACACCAGTCTTGGGTAGTGGATCTTGTTGAACTTCCGCATTTCTTTCAGTTAATTACATTTGAGACTTTCGCTTTATTATTAAATGCTTCATTATTTCTAATATTGTCAATGTTCGCTAAAAGAGGTAATTAATAATTGGCTTGCCTAGCTCCTATTAGTAGGCACCATCACGACCCCCGAAGGTGGGGAATCCGGGTCGTGACAAGTTGGTATCAGAGCACTAGGTTACATAGGTCTCACAACTCACGGACAAACTCGGTAGAATCTGAGGGATGGGTATGGAGACGTCTGTATTTATCCCCCAGAGGCTACAGAGTTAGGAAAGTTTCACATTTGTTCTTTCTTGTCGTGCGGTTCTATTTCTCAAGTACCGATTAAATTTCTACTCTGTTCCTCCACAGATGGCGAGAACACGGGCTTCCTCTTCTATCGCGCAGCAGTCCGAGCCCCCAGCAGCAGCTCCAGTGGCGGAGCCTCAGGTTGATTTGGAGGAGGTGGTTCCATCCCCAGCAGTCCCGGTGGGCCCAACTCAGGTCCCAGAGGGGTTCATTGCCATCCTTGTTCTTCACGACACTCTAGTCCGATTGGTAGGCTTCCTGGAGAGTGTCATTCGAGCAGGTTTGCTTCCAGGAGTTTAGCCAGTGGTGGTAGATCAGTCGGGTACAGTGGCTCAGGCCGGGAGTGAGATCACTTTTCAAGAGGTGGCTAATGTGGGCCGTAGAGTTGAGGTAGTCCTACCATAGGGAGGCGGTCATAGGTCGGATAAGAGGCCCCGTCATACAGGCAGATTCAGTGGTACCTCGTCTGGAGGTAGAGGTACTTATGGTAGAGGCCATCCTCCCAGGCCTTTTCAGTCAGCTCTCCAGGTCACTCATGGTACTTTAGCTGGCCATTCAGGTCGACAGGGTCAGCCTCAGTTCCCTCAGCTGCAGCGTTCGCGTAGATGTTATGAGTGTGGTGAGTATGGTCATAACAAGAGGGTTTGCCCGAGGTTGAGGGGTGCTAAGCCGCAACAGACGAGGTCTTTCCATACTTGTGGTGATCCAAGGCACATTGTCAGATATTGTCCTCGAGTTTATGGCAACTTCCAGCATCAGAGTTCTCGTGCTATGATTCAGTACCCGAGGTTCCACAACCTGCCCAGCCAGCTAGAGGCGGTGGCAGAGGTGTTAGAGGTGGAGGTGGAGGTAGAGGTCTTAGAGGTGGAGTTCAGGTTGCCAGAGGTAGAGACCAGCGAGCAGCTAGGCCAGGGGCTGAGTCTTCAGGTGCAGACATTACAGGTTCCATTCTGATTTGTATTAGAGATACTTTAGTGTTGTTTTACCCTTGGTCTACGTATTCGTATGTGTCGTCCTATTTTGCACCCTACCTGGCTATGCCTAGTGATGTTTTGGGTATTCCTGTTTATGTATCTACACTGGTGGGTGATTCTATAGTGGTTGAACGAGTTCATCGTTCCTGTGTGGTAGTGTTTGAGGGTCTTGAGACCCGTGTTGATTTATTGCTCTTAAACATGGTGGATTTCGAGGTTATATTAGGGATGGATTGGTTTTCCCCATATCATGCTATCTTGGATTGTCACGGTAAGATCATGACCTTGGCTTTGCCAGATTTGCCCCGTTTGGAGTGGAGAGGGACCCCAGGGCATACCACCCGTAGTGCTATTTCATATGTGAAGGCTCGACGATTGGTCGAGAAGGGGTGTTTAGCCTATCTAGCATATGTTCGCAATTCCAGCGCAGAGGTCCCTTCTATTGATTCTGTTCCTATTGTTCAGGAGTTCCCCGAGGTTTTCCCTTCAGACCTGCCGGGTATGCCGCCCGAAAAGGATATTGATTTCTGTATAGATCTGGCTCCAGGCACTCAGCCCATTTCCATTTTACCGTATCGCATGGCCTCGCCAGAGCTGAAAGAGTTAAAGGATCAGTTGCGGGATTTGTTGGAGACGAATTTCATTAGACCCATTGTTTCTCCTTGGGGCACGCCTGTGTTATTTGTGAAGAAGAAGGATGGTTTGATGAGGATGTGCATTGATTACCGGCAATTGAACAGAGTGACGATAAAGAAAAAGTATCCATTGTCGAGGATTGGCAATTTGTTCTACCAGCTTCAGGGTATGAAGGTGTTTTTGAAGATAGACTTGAGATCTGGCTACCATCAGTTGAGTATTAGGGCATCCGATGTCCCTAGGTCAGCATTCCGCACTCAGCATGGGCATTATGAGTTTTTGGTCATGTCATTTGGGTTGACGAATGCCCCAGCAACATTTATGGAGTTGATGAACCGAGTGTTCAGGCCTTGGCCAATCAGTTTGTGAGGTTGGATATTTCTGAGCCTAGCAGAGTGTTAGCTTGCACGGTCGCTCGTTCTTCATTATTGGAGCGTATCCATGATTGGCAGTTTCATGATCCCCATTTGTGTGTCCTAGAGACACCGTGCAACGTGGAGGTACCACGAAGGTGACCTTAGACGATGATGGTGTTTTGAGGTTGCAGGGGCGAGTTTTTGTGCCCAATGTCGATGGGATTCGAGAGTTGATCTTAGCGGAGGCACATAGTTCTCGGTATTCTATTCACCCGGGCGCCACGAAGATGTATCAGGACTTGCGACAGCATTATTAGTGGCATAGGATGAAGAAAGATATTGTGGCATATGTGGCTCGATGTTTGAACTGTCACCATGTTAAATATGAGCATCAGAAGCCTGGTGGTTTGTTTCAGAGGATTGAGATTCCCAAGTGGAAATGGGAGAGAATTACCATGGATTTAGTTACTGGATTTCCAATGACTCGGAAGAAGTTTGATGCTATTTGGGTCATTTTTGATAGGCTGACCAAGTCAGCGCATTTCATTCCTGTGGCAGTCTCCTATTTATCCGAGAGGTTAGCTGAGATTTATATCCGAGAGATTGTTCGCCTTCATGGTGTGCCGGTATCTATCATTTCGGACCGGGGTACGTACTTTACCTCGCGTTTCTGGGTTGCAGTTCAACAAGAGTTGGGCACACAGGTTGAGTTGAGCTTAGCGTTCCATCCTCAGATAGATGGCCAGTCCGAGAGGACTATTCAGATATTGGAGGATACGCTCCGAGCCTGTGTCATTGATTTTGGAGGCTCATGGGACCAGTTCTTACCTTTAGCAGAGTTTGCCTACAACAACAACTACAAGTCCAGCATTCAGATGGCTCCATATGAGGTGTTGTATGGTAGGCGATGTCGGTCTCCAGTCGGATGGTTTGAGCCGGGAGAGGCTCGGTTATTGGGTACAGATTTAGTTCAGGAGGCCTTGGATAAGGTCAAGATCATTCAGGACAGGCTTCATTCGGCCCAGTCGTGGCAAAAGAGTTATGCAGATCGTAAGGTTCGGGAGGTAGCTTTCATGGTTGGTGAGCGGGCCTTGCTCCCAGTGTCTCCTATGAAGGGCGTGATGAGATTTGGGAAGAAGGGCAAGCTTGGCCCTAGGTTCATTGGTCCATTTGAGATTCTCGATCGTGTGGGAGAGGTGGCTTATAGACTTGCCTTGCCGCCTAGTTTGTCAGCCGTGCATCCAGTATTTCATGTGTCCATGCTTCGGAGGTATCACGGCGATCCAGCTCACGTGTTAGATTTCAGCACTGTCCAGTTGGACAAGGATCTGTCTTACGAGGACGAGCCGGTAGCTATTCTAGACCGGCAGGTTCGACAGTTGAGGTCGAAGAGTTTTCCTTCAGGGCATGTCCAGTGGAGAGGTCAGCCTCCTGAGGCATCGACCTGGGAGTCCGAGTCTGATATGCGGAGCCGCTATCCTCATCTATTTCCTAACTCAGGTATTTCTTTCTTTTGTCCGTTCGAAGACGAACGGTTGTTTTAGAGGTGGAGAATGTGACGACCCAAAGGGGTCATCACCTATTTTCTCTTTCAGTCCGTGCTTTCGAGGCCTTGAAAACCTCATTTTTAATTGCCTCGACTTGCGTGCGCAGTCCGGGCGCGTAGCCGGAAAGCTTAAATATGAATTCTGTGTAAAAATTAATGAATTTTGATATTAATATAATTAAAGTTGACTTTGGTCAATATTTTTGGTAAACGGACCCGGACCCGTAATTTGACGGTCCCGGAGGGTCCGTAGAAAAATATGGGACACGGGCATATGCCTGGAGTCGAATTCCGAGGTCTAGAGCCTGAGAAAAGAATTTTTTTGTGAAATTATTTTATGAAATTATTAAGGAAAATGGAAATGAAAATTGATTAAAAGACTGTGGTATCGGGCTCGTATTTTGGTTTCGATGCCCGGTACAAGTCTTAAATATGGTTTAAGCGCTTTCTATGAAATTTGGTTGAAATCGGACGTCATTTGACGTGTTTCGGACCTAAATATCTAAAATTTGAAGTTTATCAAGTTAGAATGAAAAATTATGATTTTGAGGTTTGATTCATTGATTTTGATATTTTTTTTGGCGATTTGATCGCTCGGTTAAGTTCGTATGAGGTTGTTGAGTTAGTGTGTGTGTTTGGTTAGGAGCCCCGAGGGCTTGGGAGTCATTCGGAGGAGGTTTGGGGTGTTTTTGGCCTTAGAGGAAGTTGCAGAAAACCTGCAATTTTTGCACAGTTGTTCCCTCCTTCGCGATCGCAATCTTCATCCCGCGTTCGCATTCCTTTGGCTTTTTCCTCTTCCGTGTTCACGTACTCGATCACGCGATCACATAGCTTCAGCATTGCCTTTAATGCATTCGCACCAGTAGACTCGCGTTCGCATAGACCAAACTTTTGGACCCCCAGTATTTCTTCTACGCGTTCGCGTTACCATCCACGCGATCGCGATGGCCAGTCAGTGGGACTCTTCGCGATCACATCCCTATTTCCGCGATCGCGTAGGGTAAATTCGCCCAGTTATTTTTAAAGCCAAAAAACAGACCAATGACGGTATTCTTCACATAATACACACGAGTTCATCTTTTCCACAGCAGTAGGCAATTTTTAGAGCTATTCTTCACTAAAGCTTCTTGGGTAAGTATTATCTAACTCGTTTTCTTCATTTTCTATCATCATCTATCAAATTTCTAGACCTAAATCATGTAATTTAGGGTGCAAATTGGGGGAAAAGGGTAGAATTAGTGCTTTTCAATTTTTTTTGATTTAGAACTCGTTTTGGGGTCGAATTTAAAAACAAATGGTATATCCGGGCTTGTGGGGGAATGGGCAATATGAATTTGGTCCGAACCTCGTGTTTCGACCAAGCGTGCCCGGGGTCGATTTTTGGAATTTTAGGAAGAAAGCTTAGAAATTCATATTTAGGCATTGGGTTTAGTTTCTTTAGCTATTATTAATATTGTAAAGTCATTATTTCATAGATTTTACTGAGTTGGAGCCGAATTCGAGGGGTAAAGCTACACTAGAGGCTTGAGTTGATTTTTGGAGCATTTGAGGTAAGTGTTTGGTCTGACTTTGGCTTGAGGGAATAGGAGTAGAGTCTTATTTGCTAATTGCTATTTGTCGAGTATGGTGTATAGGCATGGTCGCGAGTATCTATACACTGTTGTCGAGCATGACCGTGAGTCCTGAATTGCTAAATTATCGAATTCTTAATTGTTGTTTATGAGGACTTGGTTGGAAATCTTTAAACACTGAGTCAGTAATTGTTGAGACTGAGCATTGATTTAAATGTGTTAATTAGAAATTGAATAAGTTTGGTTATAGTTGGATCTCCCTTGCCGGGATAGTTTACTATATTACCTTGCATCCTTGCCGGGATTATTTTGTGTATTGTGTTGAAAGAAATGGGATCGTGTGGCATGCCGACCACAAGATATTATGAAATGGGATCGAGTGGTACGTCTACCACGTGATATTGTGAAATGGGATCGAGTGGTACGCCTACCACGTGATATTATGAAATGGGATTGAGTGGTACGCCTACCATGTGATATTATAAAATAGGAGCGAGTGGTACGCCTACTGTCACACCTCCTTTTTACATCTTACCTCATTTTGGAAGAACCTAATTACTACACCCCGAGAAGGGATATAATAAAAGGAAGGAGTTTTTCCAATTTAAGGACAGTCGGAACGGGATTTATTTATTTAGTTTCAGAGTCGCCACTTGGGAGATTAATGGTGTCCCAAGTCACCGGATGAATCCCGAACCGAGGAAAGTTGACTCTGTTACAGTCTGCGAACTAGAAATCCGGATAAGAAATTCTGTTAATCTGGGAGAAGGTGTTAGGCACTTCCGAATTCCGTGGTTCTAGCACGGTCGCTCAACTGTTGTATTTGTTTTTATCTGATTTCTATATATGTTCCCTTTTATGTGCATTTTAATATTCCGCTTTATTATTTAAAGAATTACAACGTCGTGAAAATGTATTTTTGCACGCCGTACCAGTACACCCACGGCTTTTAACACATTTCGACTTCATTGAGACTTGGATTTGGGTCACATAAATGTGCACCCGTATTAAGAAGGTAATATTATTATAAATCGTGCCTAGAGTATCTACGTCTTGTTAACTTTGGGAAAGCCCGTGAAATTTGCTAAACGGTCCTTCCAAATCTAAGATTTTCATAACAATTATTTAAGGGCCCCGCAATTGTGTATTTAATGCGGCGAGGCTCATCTCATTTAGGTCATGTCTAAAGTATACTATATTTTCTATGCGTTTGTCTCTAATAATCAAGAAAAAGGTCTTAATTCATTAATATTACCTAAGAGTTATTACATTGGGGCCATGAGCACATACGAGCCTAGGCCTTCAATCATTTTTGGGCTTGATCACAGCCCATACGATAACACCATGGCCAGGTGTAGCCGGACTGGTTAAATCAGCTTGGGCTCAAGTCCTGGAACGCATGTTAATGTGTCCAGGCCCAATGGCCACTGATGCATATCTATTGAATTTTGGGTCTATCATTAGGATATTGGTTCCAGAACTAACACAAAAACATAAGACTGTTCTTCATTTTTTCGTTAATGATTTACTTTAAATTCAGACTAGTTTATACAATTAACTACCAGAAAAGTTCACTTATCTTTTAATTCAAATATTTGTTAATCCTATCAATTATTAATTCAAATTAAACTAACATTCTACTACTGGTCTTGTGTACTAACTCTGAATTTTGCAAGGATTCACATAATTCATTTGTGACTACAAATCAGATGTGTTAACTACTAACTCAGTTCATTATTGTTATCAGTTTATTAAAGACTGATTCATAAAAACACGAAAATTAAAACTAGTGTTTAACTGAATATAATTTTATAACAAATGACACATTACAGAATTATTAAACATGAAACATTTATTGTACAAATCCGTATGCTTATCAGATGTTGAACATGCATTTATAGGCATAACTTCTAACTACTTAATTGAATTCAGTATTCAGGTAATAGTACTTTTTGAGAAGACATTACTATATTATTAACCTAACAAAAACAAGTTGCAGAAATTTAAACCTACTTTACTTTACATTTTACCTCTTATACTATCCTATAATCTCAACTATAATATGAAACTATTCTAAAACTAAAATTAATATCAATTGAAAGTTTAATAGTCCAGTCCGAATTATTACATCTCCAAACTAACCCTAACGAATACAAATGATTAATTTCAATAGACAAACAGTAGAATATGAAGCAACAATTAAACTTTCATTTCATCTTCTTCAATTTCACATTTTACAGCTTCAGTCAATAGAGATTGTACCTGGAAATGAAAGGAAATCAATGAGATCTAGGCAAAAATAAGGATCAGCAATCAACAACAACTCGTAAATCGATCAGAACAGCTCCAGCAAATCAGACCCAAACCAAAATGAAGATAAACCAGTAGAAAACCCACAGATGCTAAACCAAACCACGAATCAACACTTGACTCAACACAATACCAATCCAATAGTAATTCGATCACCAAAGCCAAATAGAAGAAGCACAGACTTGAAATTGCTTGCAGGATCAATGAAACAGTGATACTTTTTATGGTTTTTTAAACTTTAATGTGAAGAAATGCACGAATTGAGATTGCAAACAGAAAGGGAAATGTTTTAGTATTTCAGATTTGCCAAGACTTAAAACTTGTTAAATGAAGGCTGATGAAGCCTATTTATAGATTTGAAAAGGGAGGGAATTTCAAATTCTGAAATTGTCCCTTAGTCCCTTCTTTTATTGCAATTAGACCCCTATTATTTTATTTAATTGACCCTTCTCCCCTCTATTAATGCAGTATTACCCCTTTTCCCCAATCTAGAATGTTCCTTTCCTTGGCTTTTACCCTTCTACCCCTACCTCTAATTGGCATTTACTGCACTACCCTTTTATTCTGCCTGAAATACCCTTAACCCCTTAAGTATTTACCATTAAACCAAATAGGATTCCCAAATCTACCCCTATCCCCTTAGGATTATTACAATGAACCAAATGCCATTCCTCGAACTAACCCTGCTTCCCCATTTTAATTACCCTTTCACCCGTACTGCCCTTAACCCCAATTATGACCAAATGCCCAAAATTACTTCTAAAAATCAGGATCGAAAAACCTTAACTAATTACCAGAACTAATCAAAATTTTTTCAGCTATAACCAAATCAAACTTAGGCAAACAGACTTATATTAATCAATTAACAATTTTCAGAAACTAATCAAATAATAAAGAATCAGACTATTCAATTAAAAGAGAAACCCTAATTACTAATCAAATTTATCAAACAATCAGATCCTAAGAACTAAGTCTAACAGTATACTTATTCGAACAGGAATCAAAAATTAAAAAATACTATATCATTTTTATCAGGAATTAACAACAAAAGGAGATTATAGACATGCAAGCAAAACAGAAGTAAAAAAGGAAACAAGAACTTAGCTTTTCTGCTTTCTTATTTCTTCTAGACTTTTCTTTCTTTCTTCCTTTTCTTTCTTTCTTCTGTTCTTTTCTTTCTTCGTTTTTTCTTGATTTTCCAGGATTTAAAAACCTTGGATATCATTTTCTTGGACCTTCGAACTTCTGGCAGACTTTTGAGTCTTAGTATGAATTTTTCAGTGGTTTTCAAGGTTAAGGGCTTTTAGAATAGAGCCTAGGGTGGTTAAAGGATGCTATAGGATGATTTGGAGTGGTAGTGTTCGCCGGAGTGGGGTTCCGGCGACACTCAAATCAATATTCGAAGAGATCTAAGCGTGTTTGAGGAAAAAGAGTTAGAGGGGTGGAAAGGGGAGGCCTAGGCGGTTCTGGGGTGTTAAGGGTGGAAGCGGAAGCAAACATTGTGTTCGCCGGAGTAGGGTTCCGGCGACACTTGGATGAATATTTGAGAAAATACAGCCTGTTTCGAAGGAAACTAACTAAGGGGGTGGAAGAGGAGGCCTTGACCTTTCTGTGGTGTTAATGGCGAGGGCATTGGCTTAGTTTATGTTTTCTGCCGGTAGGGTTCCGACGGGGTTGGTGAGAGGAGAAGGGGGCGGCTAGGGTTAGATCATAGGGAAGAAGATGGTGAAATGATCGAATTTAAGGTGTTTGGTATATTTAAAAGGTGCCTAATTTTCTGAGCCGTTGGATTAGGTGTATTAACGGCTTAGATCCACTGAGCTAAAAATGGTGTCGTCCCTTTTAATTAATGATTCAATTCTACCCGTTAGATCAATTAGATGAACGGCCAGGATTTGACGACTGAAACGTCGTCGTTTGGTTTATTACTGGGCTTGTATTCCTGACCGTTTGATCAAGAATTTTAACGGCCCAGATTGCTTAGTCTTGAACGATGTCGTTTGGATTAAGGCCAGGCAGACGGGTATTTCTTTTGGGCCTGGGTCAATTGTATTGCATATTTTTAATTTTTTGGGCCACTGATATTATAAGCCCGATTTTATGTATATTTGTATTTTGTATTTTCTTTTTGTATTTTGTATTTTATTTCTTTTTATATATTTTTTTGTATTTTCCTTTTGTATTTATTTATTTCTTTTTTGTATTTCTTTCTTGTATTTTTCTTTTTCTTCTATTTTTTCTGATTTTGCTAATTTAAAACTAATTAACTTCTATTTTTATGGTATTTTCAATTAAAAAATACTATTTTAATTTTTCTTTAATTTGTTCTCAAAATGTATTAATACCAAAATTGTAAAATTAAAATCTTAATACTCATGCATATTTTTGTATATTTTTATGAATTATTATGCAACTAATTAACACAAAAATACCACAAATATTTGACAAAATTTAAAAATCATTTTGTTTGGATTTTTAGGAATAATTTGCTTAGGGCAAAAATCACGTGCTCACA
>MU740673.1:7645-49275 GCA_026770625.1 Nicotiana glauca
TTGTGGCTTAATTGTTCTTTTTTGTTTTCGTGTAGCCGAGAAACACCCTCATTCGTTGGTCATCGATATTAGTTATTGGGTGACACAGATCTTTCCCCACACATTAGGAATTCGCGACTGGCATCTTTTAATAAGAAATTTGGACCCAAGCCTTCGACAGGTAATTTAGATTCCGATATTTGACCATTTCGACCACATCCCAATCCCTTTTTTTTACAGTTAAACTTTGGTGTTAGGTCATAGAGCTTCGAGAAAGGCAAAGGCTCTCGTTCCTGTAATTCGCCAATCGGGTGCCTCGATCGGGTCGCAGTCCGTGCTGACTGAGTCCGTAAGGAATATTTATTCACTGACTCCGGCTTTGAGTGGGCCTAGCCATCGGGCACCTCCACCAGTGGAGACTTTGGTCCTCCCAGCATTGCATCTAGTGGACGAGTCTTCACCGGGCGAAGAGTAAATGGCTCTGCTGAAAAGGCGGAGAGTCGAGGTTGGCAGTGTGATTATAGTTGTGGCTGCACCCGAGAGTAATGTTGGGCGTGGAATCTGCACATCCATCAGTTGCGGAGACCGTTCTTTCGCCAGAGGTCGTCGTTGAAGGGAGAACGTCAGAGGCAGAAGAGGTCGCCATGGAGGAAGGGCGGTCAGAGGCAGCAGAGGTTATATCCTCGTTCACCGAGGGGAAAGGAAAGATTGTGGTCGTGGAATACGATGGGTCCGATTCTGACATAGACCCCTAGGAGGTGCGGACATTCTACGAGGGGTTCACTCGGTTAGAAGTGAGAATGGAAGGACATACCTAAAATATCTTCATTCCCTTGGACTACAATCTATTAACCAACTCGAAGAGCGTGTTCCCAACTGGCGGCGAGAATAGGAACTTGCAGATATTCAAGGATGCCGACTTGTCATTAGGTATCTCCGGGATGGCACTTCGAGTAAGTCTTTTGTCTTTTCAGTGTCCTCATATCTTTTCCTTTCTTTACCTTGTTCGTCTTTGTTGACTGTTTCCTACCTGTTTACCAGACTCTCATTCTGGAGATCGAGTGTGTTCCTGTCGAGGAGAGAAGAAGAATGCTCTCTATAAAAGAATGGAGTCCAAGTATAGGGAGTATCGCACCAAGCATCATGCATTGAGCAACATATCTAGCGAGGATGGTCAGTTCTAGAGACTCGGGGACAAGCTGAAGTGGAAGGACGATGAGCTAAATCATAAGGATGATGAGCTCGTGAGAGTCATCGACAGGTGTAGCGAGCTCGAAGGAACATTGGGAGCCAAAGGGGATGAGCTTGAGGTGAGCAAGGGGGTTATGGCCGAGTGCATCGACCTTCAGGCTCAGGTTTCATTCTTACAAGCTGAGCTTGAGCACAGTAAAGCTAGAGCCGGCATTTTAAGTGACGAGTTGGCTATAAAAGCGACAGAGTTGGAGAGAGTTGAGAAAGTCAGGATGGCGACATTAGCGGGTTCCATGTGTGTCCTCAGATGTGAGCAGGCAAATGAAGTGGGGACGTCTGCGCTTAGGGAGGCGAGACTCGAGGAATAGATTAGTGGCTTAGAGACAAAGGATTTGGACCTGAACAAGCAGATTGCCATCCTCAAGGCCGAGAAGGCGCAACTGCTGGCTCAACCATATTCCTCCCATGCTTCCACCTATCCCGATGCTCCACGGGATTTGTTCGAGAAGTGGATTCATGTTGAGGCTCATCTAGACATATTCAGGGGCTTGATGACGGCTAGGAAAGCTTTTGAGTCAGAATTTGAGGCTTCTCGTGTTAAGGTGCGTGTGGCTCGGGAAGCTTGTTGTTATAATCCTGGTACGCCCGGGGAGGGTGATGATGAAAATAACGTAGGCGGGCTCAATCTAGGTGCTTGATATGATGATGAATAATCTGATGGCGAGGATGCTGGTGATGATGGAGATGGGGATGAAGCTGCCGAGTAGTGTACTCGTTTCTACTTTTGTTGTTCTTTTTTTCTTCTTTGTTTTGCGGGCATCGGTTTGGACTTTGTAAGATGTCTTTTGGCATGATACTTTTGCTACATGCTTCTGAGTTTCTTATTTTTCCTTTGAATGTTTTTATTGATTGACTGCTTTGATTGCAATTTAATTAGGCTGACTATAAGTTGAGCTCGTGCGAGGTCAGATCGTTGCTTAATTAGTTCGAGCCGAGTTGTATGTATGTAAGTGTCTTAATTAATTTGAGCGAGGTCAAATAAGAGTCGATTCGAACGGGTTTGAATATAAGCTAATTCGATCGAGGTCGAATATAGACTTTTAAAATTAATTCCAACGAGGTCAAATATTGATTTTAAAATTAATTCGAACGAGGATCGATTCGAGTGAGGTCAAATATTGACTTTAAAATTAATTTGGACGAGGTTGAATGTAAGTTGATTTGAGCGAGGTCGAATGTTGACCTTTAAATTAATTCGAACGAGATCGAATATAGGTCGATTCGAGCAAGGTGGAATGTAAGTTGATTCGAGTGAGGTCGAATGTTGATTTTAAAATTAATTCAAAATGAGGTCGATTCGAGCGAGGTCGAATGTAGACTTCAAAATTAATTCGAACGAGATTGAATGTAGGTCTATTCGAGCGAGGTCAAATTTAAGTCGATTCGAGCGAGGTCGAATTTAAGTCAATTTGAGCGATGTTGAATGTTGACCTTAAAATTAATTCAAACGAGATCAAATGTAGGTTGATTCGAGCGAGGTTGAATGTAACCCAATTCAAGCGAGGTCTAATGTTGACTTTAAAATTAATTCGAACGAGGTCGAATGTAAGTCGATTTGAGCGAGGTCGAATATAAGTCGATTTGAGCGAGGTCAAATGTTGACTTTAAAATTAATTCGAACGAGGTCGAATGTAGTTTCCCATATTGGCGTAATGTATAAACTTGGTGGAGAAATGTTAACATCATGTGTTTGCGTATTTCGCTTGGTTTATACATTCATTGGATAAATTTACATGTTTTTGCTCGGTTTATTCATACAAGGGAGAAGTCCCCGTCTATCTAGTCCCTTCATTGGTCGGCCTAAGAAGTAGTTGAGAGATTGAGCGATGAACTTATACTTAGCTTCAAGACGCCCTCTTCGTCACCTCATTAAAAAACTCCGCAAGAAAACCTTATTGGGACAAAACTCAGTTGAGAGAAAAAGAGTATGACTTGGGGACGTCTATCCTTAGAAGTTGAAGTATTTGAGGTGGGCGACATTCCAATTATTTAGTAGTAATTTTCCCTCCATTGTTTCTAGATGCAACGACCCTTTGTTTACTACCGCCGTGATTTTTTATGGGCCATCCCAATTAGTCCTCAGCTTTCCTTCCCGTGGATTCTTGCTCGCTTGTGTTTTGGATTTGAGTACATAGTCCCTGACATTGAGTGTCTGACCTTGACTTTTTTGTTTTAGTATTGCTCTACTTGTTGTTTTTGGGCTACCATTCTTATGCCATGTCTCTTCGTTCTTCGGCCTCATCGATGTATTGTGTTCAGCTTTCATTGTTGTTTGGCCCGCTCTCATTTGAATATCTTAGACTCGGTTCTCCAACTTCGACTGGTATCACTGCATCAGTCCCATAAACTAGTGAGTATGGCATTTCCCATGTGTTTGTCTTTGGCACGGTGCGATACGCCTACAACACTTATGGCAGCATCTCTGGCCACAGTCCCTTGGCAATTTCCATTTTCTTTTTCATTATATTCAATATTGTTTTGTTGGAGGACTCAGCTTGTCCGTTGCCTGCATTGTGATATGGTATGGAGAGTATTCTTTTGATGTGCCATTTCTTAAAGAACTTTGCGACCTTTTGCCATATGCATTGGGGTTCGTTGTCATAACTAATTTCCACGGGGATGCCGAAGCGGTATATGATGTTTCTCCATATGAAGGAGATCACTTCTTGTTCACATATTTGGGCGAATGCACCTACTTCCAACCATTTAAAAAAATAGTCAGTCAAAACCAAAAAAATCGTATATTACCTCATTCTGCGGTAAGGGGCCGACGATATCCATTTTCCATTTAATGAAATGCCAAGGCAAAGTGACTGAGTGGAGGTGCTCGCCCGCTTGGTAGATCATGGGGGCATACTTTTGGCGCAGTTCACATTTTTTAATAAAGTTAGCTACTTCATTTTTCATTGTGGGCCAGTAGCAGCCTGCTCGTATGAGACATCTGACTAGGGATCAATTGCCGGTATGAGCCCCCCAGTGACCCTCGTGGACCTCATCTAGGATGCGTCGTGTCTGGTTTTGTCCTAGACATTTTGCTAGAGGGCCGCCATACGTCCTTTTGTATAGATTGTTGTTGATGATGCTACGATTCTTTTTTGTCCGATTCTTTTTTGTCGTTTGAGAGTACGCCGTCCTACAGGTAGGCGACAATATGGTTGTGCCAGTCCCAAGTTAGGTTAATAGTGCGTACCTCAATTTGGTCGTTGGTCGAGTGGAGGAGAGTGACCACATTCTCTTTTCCGGTTATGATTTTAGTGGCGGCTACCAATTTGGCGAGGTCGTCTGCCTTGATGTTCCGCGCTCGAGGTATTTGGTTGAGCTGGTATTCGTCGAACTCGAGGAGTAACTTGCAGATTTCGCCCTGATAGTTTTGTAGTCGTTGCTCCTTGATTTGGAAAGTCCATGTGATTTGATTTACGACGAGTTGTGAGTCGCATCGAAGGACTACCAGTCGTGCTCCATACTTGAGTGTCTGTTTTAACCCTACAATCACAGCGTCATACTCGGCCTCATTGTTAGTCATATCTCGATACCGTATAGACTGGAAAATTGTCTCACCTATCGGGACCTCGAGTACGAGTCCCAATCCAGATCCCGATGCGTTGGAGGCGCCATCGGTGTACAGGATCCATAGGTTATGTGTCTTAGGGAAAGTATCAATGGATTCCCTTTCGACCTTGGGCATTATTTTAGCGTTGAAGTCGGCGACGAATTCGGCAAGTACTTGTGACTTTATCGCTGTTCACGGCTGATAGGTCATATCATGCTCTCTCAATGGAATGGCCTATTTGGCCAACCTACCCGATAACTTAGGCTTATTTAGGATGCTCCTTAGGGGAAAGGTCGTGACCACCGAGATGGGGTGGCACTATAAATAATGTCTAAGCTTTCATGAAGTTACGACTAAAGCCAAGGATAACTTTTTGAGGTGGGGGTATCTCGTTTCAGCGCCGACCAAGGCCTTGCTAATGTAGTAGATTGGGATTATGTATTATTTTCCCGGACCAGGACTGCGCTTACTGCAACGTCAGACACGGCCAGGTATATTAGGAGGCGTTCCCGGGTTCTATCTTAGCAAGCAGTGGGGGCGAAGATAAGTACGCCTTTAGTTCTCTTAGGGCGTCGACGCACTCAAAATTCCATTGGAGTTCGTTGTCCTTTTTTAGCACGCCGAAGAATTTGTGGCAACTATCAGAGGATCGTGAGATGAACCTCGACAGGGCGGCTATACGGCCGGTCAACTTCTGCACCTGCTTCTTGCTAGTCAAGTTTTTTGGTGTTCCTTCTATGGCCTTGATTTGGTCGGGGTTAAACTCAATGCCTCTTTGTGACACCAAAAAGCCTAGGAATTTTCCTGAGGTTACGCCGGAGGCGCATTTCTCGGGGTTCAATTTCATGTCATACCGCCTGAGTATGTCGAAGGCTTCCCTCAAATGGTCGATGTGGTCTTCCTTTGTTATCGACTTGACCAACATGTCGTCAATATATACTTCCATTGTTTTGTCGAGCTGCTCTTTGAACATTTTGGTTACTAGACTCTGGTATATCGCCCCTGCATTTTTAATCCAAACGGCATAACTCTATAACAGTACGTCCCTAAGTGGGTGATGAAAGTGGTTTTTTACTGGTCTTCCTCCTCCATGAGGATCTGGTTGTAACTTGAATAGGCATCTAGGAAACTGAGTAGCTCGTGCCATGTTGTTGCGTCGATGAGCTGATCGATGTGAGGCAGTGGGAATGAGTCTTTCGGTATGCCTTGTTCAGATTTGTGAAGTCTACGCACATTCAACATTTCCCATTTTTCTTTTTTACCATGACCATGTTGGAGACTCATTGGGGGTATTTAGACTCCTTGATAGAGCCGTTTTCAAGTAACTTTTCCACCTTCTCACAAACGGCCTCATTTATTGCAGCGTTGAATTTCGTCTAACCTGCCGTACCGAGGGGTAGAATGGATCGACATTCAATTTGTGTGTTGCTATGTCCTTTGGGATGCCTGACATATCTGCATGAGAGAAGGCACACAAGTCCGCATTGTTAGTTAAAAATTGATGGAATTTACCTAGTTTTCGTAATTTGTGTCCGATATAGACCTTTTTGCTGTGGTAGCTCTTGTCGAGCTGAACGGGGTCGAGGTCTTCCACAATTGATCTTGTAGTTTCCACGATATCGGGTTTTTTGATGACACCTTTCCTTTCATTGGCATTTGACCTCAATCTCATTAATTGCTATGCTTATGCACTTTTTCCCTTTAACTGTTGAGTGTAGGTGCAGTCTTGGGTGATGCAGTAGCATTCTTGGGCTATGCGCTGCTTGCCGCAGATACTGAATACTCCCCATGGGGTGGGAAACTTGACGACCTGATATAAGCTGGATGGGAGAGCCCTCATAGCGTGTATCCATGGTCGTCCTATGATGGCGTTCTTTGCCGTATCTTGATCCATAATGTGGAACGTTGTTTCCAGGGTGATACTACCAGCTAGAACGGGTAATGTGATTTCTGCAGAAGTCCTCTCAACTGCATTGTTAAAACTTGTTAGTGTGATGCAGCGTGGCACTATCTTATCTTCAAGCCTCATTTGTGTGAGGACTCAAGGGCGGATAATGCACGCGCTGCTTCTGTCATCTACCATAATTCATTTTACATAGGTATCTAAAATACACAAAGTAATAATAAGAGCATCATTGTGAGGAAAGGTCAAACTGTGGGTATCCGACTCGTCGATGAGGATACTTTCTTCGAGGTCGTCATACTGTTCATGGGTGATCTATCACTTCAGATTATGGGTGGTTATGAACTTTACATTGTTGATTGACACCTCTTCGCCTCCACCGATGATCATTTGGATGGTGTGGGTAGGGGAGAGTGGCTTTGGAGGTCCTTGGTGTTGTTCTCGTCCTTTTCCTCGAGCGATGTTCGCTCTTCCTCGGTCACTCATTAATTCTCTCAAATGCCCTTGGTAGAGCATGTTCACTACCTCTTGCCTCAAGGTGATGCAGTCCTCGATCTTGTGACCTCATTCCTGGTGGAATTCACATAGGGCATTTGACTTTCTTGTGTTTGGATCGGACTTCATCTTTTGTGGTCATTTCACCTTTGGGCCGAGCTTCTCTAGGGCATAGACTATCTCTGAAGAAACACAAAAATGATGAGTAGATAGTAATGGAGGCATACCTCCCTCATTTTGGTAAGTCCCCGTTGGTGACCTGGATGGACCGTCGCCATGGCTTGGGTAGGTATGACGACATCTCTAACATATGGCTGGTGTCTTTCACGATTGGGGCGTTGACATGCACGGTCCCTTCTGTTATCATTTCTGCGGTCTTTTCTCACCTCCATTTGGACTGATGTCAACTGTTGGGTTGGTCCGTTGAGGTCATCCCCATCTGCTCTCACCTCGGCGCAATAGGCATTGTGTATTTCATCCCAAGTGGTAGGGGGTATTTCATGAGCCGACTTAACAATTTTTTGGTTGCCCTCGAACCGCTCCTGTTCACCCCATTTTGGAATGCTGCTACCTTTATTCCTTCTGACATATTTGGAAGAGTCCTTCTAATTTTTAACAGTTAAACTAGGCGAGGAAGTCCCTGAGCCCTTCTCCAGGTGATTATTTAGTGGCGAATATATTGTTTACCCTCGCCTCCGCTTTCCTGGCCTCGGCGTGTGCGGTGACGAACTTGCCGGCCATTTCCTCAAATATTCCTATGGATCACGCTAGTAGTTGTGAGTACGACATCAGCGTTCCCTCGGTTAGGTTTTCACTAAATATTTTCAGCAATATGGATGATACATGCTCTTTGGCGAGGTCGTTGCCCTAGACTGTGGTGACATAGTGGGTGATGTGATCCTTAGGGTCCGTTGTGCCGTCATATATCTTCAAGTATGGTGGCATCTTGGATGTTTTAGGTATATCATGGGGTGAGGCCTCGTCATTGTATGGTTGTTCTAAGAAATCGGTCGGCATCCCGTTTTGGTAGAGCTTTGGGGCACTTGGTATCTTATCTACCCTTTCCCGGTGCTCCCTCATTTGGTTACGAAGTGCTTTGTTCCCGTTCTCCATCTCTTCCATTTATCTTAGAATAGATGTAAGGGTGTCGTACATGCATCCTTAACAGTGTGAGTGATACCTGTTGAATGATGAGGGACATGCTGCTCAATGGTTGTTGTTGTGATGTCGACTCGTGCATCTTCCCTGCTCGTCCTTTGGGCAGGTTTGTCGAGTATGCTGGCTAGCGTACTCGTTAGCCATGCTTTTAGTAGTTTTCTTATTGCTGATAGTGCTTCTTCCATTATGGATGAAGAGGCTCCTTTCCCATGGGAGGTGGTAACGCTGCCATGAGGAAGAGGTGAACCACTTCGTCTAGGGGAAGCGTTTGGTGTCACGTTCTCCTCGTCTTCTCCATCAACCTCATTGATGGTGTTTAGAAGGTTACCAGTAAGGACTGCTACTGCCTTCAATCTTTCCTCTCCATTACCTTCTATGTTAGGCTGTGCAAGTAGGGAAAAGAAATTTTTGTGTTTTACTGTTGTCGTTTTTTAAGATCTAGAAAAACTATGACTTTGACTAGAAGATTCCCCACAAACGGCACCAAATTATTTGACAAAAAAGTATGAGACCTTTTGTTAAACCAATTAAATAAAGATGATGGGTAAATCATAGTTTTAAATATAATAATTCTATATCTAGCACGTGCTTGTATGAATAGTATAGAATAATTGTTTGAGTCAATTTAATACAAATGGTATTAAATAATGCTATCTAGAATGAATGGAGGAACAATAATGAGCAATAATTATATTAAATGACAATAAGTGTAAATAGAAAGAATGATTCACCTAAATATTGAATGAGGTGGATGATTCTCTTATCTGACAATTATATAAGACAAATGTTATTGGAATATATGAGAATGGTGGAATGAACATCAACTTGAACTCTTATGGAAAGGTAATATTTTGGACTATCTCTTTCTGGAGTCAACTTTTCATTAGAGTGCTTATCAAAATCAATATTACATACCTTTTTCCTTCTTTCTTCTACTATTTATATGTAATTAATGGAATATTTCCTTTGAAAGTTCCAAAGCTATAGTAGTCGTTATTCCTTTTTCTGCTGCTCGCCCTCGGCCTTAGGAGCTTACTCGGCGGCTCCATATTATTAAGCCCAGATCAACCTCGGCCTAGTCATTCACGATGGGACACAGTTCTCACACTTAGTCATCTCTTCATGTCGGATTTTCTTAGCCAGATTTCGACCCATACAATTTAGAAAAATTGGCATGCTATAACAACCATAATAGGAATTGGCAGTTTTCTAGCCTTATATTAGGTTTGGCAAAGATATCCCGAAACAATTGGCATTATATAGCCAAATTCTAATAAAACCTACTCTCTTTTATGTTCTCTCTCAAAAAAAAAAATTACAACGCTTATTTTGGCTTCCCTCCCCCTTTCTCTCCTTGTATTTCTTCTTCTATCTCTTCTCTTTTGCTCTCATAGTTTAGCAAAAATTCTTGCAAATTATGTAAATAAGATCAGTGGGATGAAAAGGTAAGGTTGATCTCACATCAAAGGAAATTAGAAGCAAAAACTAAGAGATAAAAAATATATTTCAACTTTGTTTTTCTCCTCTTTTCTTTTTTTTGGGTAGATTGAATGAGTGGGTGTGATTAAAATTGGTTGAAAATACCTAAACGAGGTCATATACAAAGTTTGAGCAAGATTAACAAAAACTAAGAGAGAGAAAATATATTTCAACTTTGTTTTTCTTCTCTCTTCCTTTTTTTTTGGTTGCATTGAATGAGTGGGTGTGATTGAAATTAAAAATCTAACTATGACATGTGTATATCACGTTGTATATCGTGTACATCAGTGTATATCATATACAAGTTTTTAAAGATGTCTGATTATATCACTTTGTATATCGGTATACAACACATTTTTTTATGAACGCCCGTGTAGATCACATTGTATATCGTATATATAACACAAATTTGCATGGATATACACAGATAAACGTAATATACATGAGATATTACTGATGTACATAGAGATATACACGGGTTACAATAGGGGATACACATGTGGAGTCGTCTTGAACTTGAGTTTTCAATCTGAAATGTGATATACAAAGAAGGAAAATAAAATTTTAAATTTTTTTTTACATACACAGTATTATTATGTTATGCACATGATATACAAATAATATAATTATTAATTATTGATCCAAAAAGAAAAATAAATTTTTGATATAGCATGTTTAAGCAAGTTCTAAAATATAAAAATAATAAATATAATTGTGGGAGTAAATAATATTTTAGTATACAAAAAAAGTTTATTTTTTATGTACACAAAGAAGAAAAATAAACTTATGATATCTATTTTGGTATACATATATCCGATGTGCTATAAACTGTGATATACAAATAATATAATTTTTTTATTGTGATATATATTGATATAAAGGCAACAATAACTATATATCAACGTGTATAGTTATTTTTATGTACAACATGTATTTTTTTATATCAACATGTATAATTTTTAGTATACAAGAAAATTAATTTTTTATATACACAAAGAAGAAAAATAAACTTGTGATATCTATTTTGGTATACATATGTCCGATGTGATATACACTGTGATATACAAATGATACAATATTTTTATTGTGATATATATTGATATAAAGGCAACAATAATTATATATATAATTTTATATTATTGATATACAAAGAATAATATTATTTATACACAAAGAATGAAAATAAAAATTTAATATACCTATTGATATAGACAAAGAAGAAGAAGAAAAAGTTGTGATATACATTTATTGGCTATTTGATGCCAATATCTATAACTAGGGCTATTTTCTGTCAATTATATGGATATGTTATTATACTTAAAAATTGCACAGGGCGCCCTATTTGATCGCCCCCATTTAACTTATACTCATTTTTTTAAAGTTTTAACTTGTACCTACTTTTTAAACAACTTCAGCCCCCTTTCTCCTCCACATTCTCCTCCTTCATTTTCTTCTTCTTCTTTTTTCTGTTGTTGTTGGTGCTGCTATGAAATTTCAGTTCATGGGATGATTGGCATAAGTATGTTTATCAAATTATTTAAAAATAAATTATAAATAATTACGTAGGTTAGTAGACAATAGTTTGTGAAGATTTCCACGTATGGAAAGTTTAAGGTCACACTTAGTGATTCTTTTCATGATAATTCTATTCTTTTTACGTTTATCGTTTCCAAAATTTTATGATTTAGATACTATTGACAATCTGATTATTTTATAGTAGTCCGATTATAACAAAACTAACGAATCCAAGACAAAAAAACTTCAGCTTATTTAGTGCTGAAGTTTTTACAAATGAACTAAATAACTTCAGCATCTTCTGCTGAAGTTTTTGAACAAGCTTTATGACAAAACTAATGAATCAATGACAAAAAACTTCATCTTATTTAGTGTTGAAGTTTTTACAAATGAACTAAATAACTTCAGCATCTTCTGCTGAAGTTTTTGAACAAGCTTTATGACAAAACTAATGAATCAATGACAAAAAACTTCATCTTATTTAGTGTTGAAGTTTTTACAAATGAACTAAATAACTTCAATATCTTTGTAGAAGTTTTTGAAAAAGCTTATCCAGGACAAAAAAAACCTCAGCTTATTTAGTGCTGAAGTTTTTATAAATAAATTAAATAACTTCAGCATCTTCTGGTGAAGTTTTTGAAAAAGATCAATGACAAAACTAATGAAACCAGGACAAAAAAATTTCAGCTTATTTAGTGTAATTACAAACAAAAATTTCAACAAATAGAGAACAAAACTTCAGCTACTATGCTTCAGTTCAGCAATTACAAACAAAAACTTCAGCAAATAGAGAACAAAACTTCAGCTACTATGCTTAAGTTCAGCAACTATAAACAAAAATTTCAACACACTTGGTTCAGCACACTTGCTACTTCAGGCCCGTATACTAGAATGCTGAAGTTTTGCGTAATTACCTTTGCTACTTCAGCCCCGTATGCTGAAGTTACGCGAAAAAGCAGGTACACTTGTAATTTTTTTGGCAAAGCGGGCACAAGTTAAAACGTGACCCAAAAAACGGGTATAGATGCAAATGCCTCTTGTTATACCATGCCAAAACCCCTACAATTTACACGTACATAATGGAACATGGGCCATCCTTCAAACGGGATATTTGTGGGGCATTTGCATCTATACCCGCTTTTTGGGTAACTTGTGCCCGCTTTGCAAAAAAAAATTACAAACGTACCCACTTTTTCGCGTAACTTCAGCATACGGGGTTGAACTAGCAAAGACAATCACGCAAAATTTCAGCATTCTAGCAGACGGGACTGAAGTATGTTGAAGTTTTTATTTTGTAATTGGCAAATTTCAACTATAATACTGAAGTTTTTATTTTGTAACTGGCGAATTTCAGCTATAGAGCTACATTTTTTGTAATTGGGTAACTTCAGCTCTAGAGCTGAATTTTTTGTTTTGTAACTAGCGAACTTCAGCTCTAGAGCTGAAGTTTTTATTTTGTAACTGTCGAATTTCAGCTCTAGAAGTGAAGTTTTTATTTGTAACTGGCAAACTTCAGCCTTCTTGTAATGAGCTAATTTACGTTCAAGAGAGGAATCGGTTACTAAGACATCTAACTTTTAATTTGTCAATGAGAGAGATCAAGAATCTGTCCAAGTGAGAAACTAAAAGAGGAAAATCAACGATTTTCTTTAACTCTGAAAAACAGTACAATTTCAAGTCGGATGAACCACTTGGTAACGAAAACATAGTCCTAATCTAAAGGAACATGCCAAAGAGTGACTGAATTTCTAGTCTAACTCAAACATGACACTATGGTGAGATGTAATCACGGAAAAATTATCCTCATTGTCATTTAGCCCAACATTCTAACAAAATTGGGCCTATATTTTCCCTTCTTACCCGGTATGACCTAGTTTGTACATAAGTTAAAAAATTATTTTCATTGATTAGCCACATTACTGTCCCCGGTCTCTTTTTCTTTATGCGGAAGAATTTTTTTCATTCCCATTTCATAATTCTAATCAGCTTTCTCTTTCAGATTTTCTCCACACCCCTCTTTCTCTTTCATTTTCAATTCGCTCTTGCTTTGTCTCTCTCTCTCTCCTCTCTCTCTCTTTCTCTCTCTCTGGCAAAATAGTCGAGTTCTTTTTCAAATTTCCTTGCTCCGTTTCATTTGTATCTTTCTTTTTCACAAAATAACACTGTTGAACAATTCACAGCCGGATCTATCTTTTGTAGTCTTTTTCTTTTCGATTGAATGCTCGCCGAAACCGATTCCAACTTTGACATTAGAGGATCCTTTTATTTTCTAGTCTTTGGTGAATATACATATATCTGATCCATTCCTGGTACTGCATTTAGTGTCTTGCTTGAGTTTGGTAATTGTTGAAGTTATACTGCTTTTGGCATTTTGGCGAATTTTATTACACAAAGTTGTACCGCTGGAATTAAACTTGAGGTTCATGTATTACCCAATGGTAAATGTTAGTTGTGCTGCTTTGCTTTATGAAGAAAAACTGGGTTACATCCCGTTCGAAGAAAAAGAAAATATTGCGTGGTTATTTCTTTTAATTCTTGTCTCTTATTCTAAGTTATGAAATCTCCTCTCTTTTTTTTGGTAATTTTTCCTTCTTCTCACTTTTAGTGACTTCCGAAGGGAGGAAGAATGATGTATAACTATATATACTTTGTATAATTATGTATAATATATTTGTGTGTATTCTCATAGTTATATGAAATTATATATGATTATACACAAGTATACAAGATTATACATAATTATACAACATAGATAATTGTGAAAAAATGTTTGGATTTCTTGCCTTCAGATAGTGTGTATTATTATATATTTGTGTATAATTAACGTATGACTATGTATAACAATGTATATAAGGTGTTTAATAATGTAAATTTTTGTTTTTTCCTATGAAATAAGAGTTTCCCTTACAAAACTTTGAATTTTGCACAAAAAAAATTATAGACAACAATAACAACAACAACTCAGTATAATCCCACAAGTGGGGTCTTGGGAGGGTAGTGTGTACGCAGACCTTACCCCTACCCTAGGGAAGAGAGGCTGTTTTGAATAGACCCTTGGCATCCTTCCCTCCAAGAACTCCCCACCTTGCTCTTAGGGTGACTCGAGCTCACAACCACTTGGTTGGAAGGGAGGGTGCTTAACATTAGAGCAACCCACCTTGTCAACTGTATTGTGAATTTTAGGAGATACTATAAAGAGAAAAGTAAAAAATAAATAAGAATGAAAATGAAAAAAAGGAAAAGATAAAAATGAAAGAAAAAAGCGGAATCTGATTTAGCCGTGATTATGAGTGTAGTTGACGAAGTTCGACGAAATTTGCGAGTCTGACTTGTTTCCATAAAATTGATTAATGTTTGTGGGCTACCGGATAAAAACCATATTTGTGGGTTAGGCGGGTGAAAAGTATTTTGTCCAAGTGTATTTTCATGTAAATTTTGCCTATAATCACAAGAAGATAAATGAGGGCGGATATAACTTTAAGGAGGAGAAGGAGAAAGTGAGCTAAAATTGTTTAAAAAGTGGGTACAAATTTAAACTTTAAAAAAGAAAATATAGGTTAAATGGGGCGACCAAATAGGGCGTCCCGTGCAATTTTTACGATATATGTGAATAGTGAATCATGTAAAAATTGTATGGGTTAGCCATTTTTTAGATCAATTTTCAAAACTAGCCAGTATTAGGAAATTTATTTAAAAGTAATCACTATTAATGCAGAAATACCATGACAGTATCATGGATTTCAAACTTAAGCAAGTAAAAGTCCATCCAGAATATTTATCATTGAATTTTATTTTTTAAGATGCGAAAAAATTTATTAATGGCTATTTATTAACTTTACCTGCGAATAACGGAGCTTGGACCATACTTCATTCTGGGCCAAGTGATGGTAGGTTCATGGCATATGAAATTAGGTTTAGTGTTGATGTATCTATCAAATCAATCAAATCAACAGGCTTTTGGCATACATTTTAAATAGAAATAAATAAGGTAATGTCATCAATGTGGTTGATTTGATTTGTATATCTGTACTAGCTCGTGACCTTCATCACTACTGCACACAAAGAAGTAAAAAGCCTGCTGTAACTCTGATGGAGTATTTTTATTCGTGACATTCACCTTTCTTTACCTCACAACCTCGTTGCAGGCTCTCGACTCCGGGGAACCGAGAAGTTTTATTTTGTGTCTCGTACAACTGATACTAGTTGTATGAGATATAACTGACATTAGTTGTATGAGATTTCTTTTTATCTCATAAATTTGTGAACCTCAATCTTACACTTCTGGGTCCATAAATTTGTAAGACAAAAAAGAACCTCATACAACTAGTGTCAGTTGTATGAGATACAAAATAAATTTTCCCCGGAAAACCTATAAATATACAAAATCCCAGCTCTGCTCTAGTTTAAAAGTTTGTTATTCCTTTTATTTTATGGACGGTAGTTTGATTGGGCATATCTAGCAACAACAACAAATAAACTCAATGTAATCCCACAAGTAGGACCTGAGAAGGTAATGTGTATGCAGACCTTATCCCTACCTTCGTAAAGGTAGAGAAGATGTTTTCGGAAGACCTTCGGCTTAGGCAAAATGAAAAGAAGGGCAACAACAAGCACATTAATTAGGAAATCGAGGAAAAAAATATAAAGATACAAAACTAAAACTCAGTATTATAATCAGAAGGCCACAACGAAAGCAACAACAATTAAACACAGAAGTCAAGGACTACTAAAATACATAAATAACGCTAACTCATGTACTAAAGTTATTGTACAGACAAGGACAACACTAGGCGACATGCAACGACTCGACAAGTTATTTTTAGCTCTAGTGCACCGTTCAACATTTTGAAGCCGTGAGTAATTTCACTTCATGTTTTATGACTTGTACGTGTGGTCGAAATTGAATTTCGGGAAGTTCGGAGTTGTTTCAGAAGGAAAATTCTAAATTCAAAAGCTTTAAGTTGGAAGAGTTGACTAAGGTTTGAATTTTGAGTAAATAACTTCAGAATCGGGGTTTGAAGGTTCCAATAGGTTCGTATGATGATTTCAGACTTAGGCGTATGTTCGGGTTGAGTATCGGGTGGTTCGAGAATATTTCGGTGCTTATTATGAAAATTTGGCGTTTTGAAAGTTTAAGAATTTCTTAAGTTTGATCTGAAGAGGACTTTAGTGTTATCGATATCCGTTTGAGGTTTCGAGCCTTGAAATAGGTTCGTATTGTGATTTATGACTTGTGCATAAAGTTTGGTGTTATTCTGGAATGTTTAAGTGTAACTCGGACGAATTCGTCGAAGTTTGAGTGTTTGAGAGTTAAAATGAGGATTGGATCGTCGATTCATGATTTTGATGTTGTTTGGTTTGATTTGAGGCCTCGAGTAGGTTCATGTTATATTTTGGGACTGCTTTGTGTAATTGGAATGCTTCCCAGGGGCTTCGGGTGTGTTTCAGATGTGTTTGGGTTGTATCACACTTTTATTTGATGTTTCGACAGCATTTTTTTTGGAAATAAAGGTTACTATATTAAGAAAATGACATTTGGTTTATTATTGGTTTGAACCATTAGATCCGTATAGTATTTACGGATCCATAGCAATAAGAATCGTCAAATTTCGAGGTCGTATGAAAGAGTTATGCTCATTTTCGTGTCGAAAAAGACTACTGGTTTTTGGTGCGGACTTTGTACTTCGCGAATGCGAAGGAGGTCCCACGAACGCGAAGAAGAAAATTTGGTTGACCGGTCAACGTGAAAAATTTCTCTTCGCGAACGCGAAGAACAAAAATCGCCTGGATAGTGTTTAAAATGGACAGACTGAACATTTGAGTATTTTGAGCATATCTTGAGTTCAAGAGCTTCGTTTGAGGTGATTTTCGCGTCGTTTTTCTCATCTCAACAAGGGGGTAATATCTCACCTTTATTTTGATATTTTTCCATGATAAGTTTCGTTGGTTATCATTTTTATCCGTGTTTAGATTTTAAAAAATTGGAATTTTGAGCCCCAAAGTTATGTGATGGTAAATCCTTAATTTGAGGGTCAATTCATGGATGAAACTAGATGATTTTCGGAATATAAACTATATAAGTTATTGGTAATATTTATTTTTGATAATTTTTGAAATCCGGACGCGTGAGCCCGGGGGTTAACTTTGTTGACTTTTCTTGAGCAGTTGAGAATTTATTTCTAATTGTTAAATTACGAGTATTGGAGTATATTTTGATTGGTTTGCACGTTGTTTGATTAGTTTCGGATTGTTTAGCATTGGTTTGAGGTGTTAGAAAGGCATTGAATCCGGTTATCATATTTTAGAGCGAGATACGTTTCATGTCTAACCTTGTGAGGG
The DNA here is from genome assembly GCA_026770625.1 of Nicotiana glauca. Lineage (NCBI taxonomy): Eukaryota > Viridiplantae > Streptophyta > Magnoliopsida > Solanales > Solanaceae > Nicotiana > Nicotiana glauca. The sequence goes on from MU740673.1 coordinate 25,315, forward strand.
AAAACTGCCCCCTAAGTGATGTAAATGTGCTACTAGTTTTGGGTGATACGTACGCACGAGGTGACAAGAGTCTGTACGTAGCTAAAGCATATATATGTTCGGGCAAACTTAAGACATTATTATGTAATATTTAAATTATTTGAACCCATTTTCCTGGCTATATATATATATATATATATATATATATATATATATATATATATATATATATATATAATATTTTACTAAATTCTTTGCATTTAAACTATATATTGTAAAGTCCTACTTGTTATTCTCTCTCTCTCTCTCTTAATCTCTAGGCTTGTGTAATTTCTATTTTAATCAAATTATGGAACTGAACTTACCCTTTATATAGTTTTATACTTTTTTTTTATCACGCTCTGTTCATCTCTTCTTGCCAACTTTTACAGATCTAAATCTTCCTCTTAACACTTTTTTCTTTAACCACATCCTGGCCACATCTAAACATATGTACCCATTTTAACTTAGCCTGTTTCTCCTAGGAATTTACAGGTTAATCCTAGGAATTTACAGGTTAATCCATCAAAAATATTAAGAAGTTGGAAAGCTAACCATATACTGAGAGTGATTTTTAGTTATTTACAAACTAAGTAATGAAATATTACACAACATAAAGCTATAAATAAATCATGGGCAATATCCAAAAATATAGTTTTATAAAGATAGTAACTTACATGTTTGCAGGAGATAGATTTCTCTGTCGGGAAACCCGAAAGGTTCTTACAGGACTTTGGCAATTAGAAAATAAGCACACTGGAACATAAACCTTCATTTATTTTACAAGATTGAGGTAAACTCTACTAAATCATACATAAGAAATATATTACAAAGTATTTTTGGGGAATGGTGGTTGAAAGTATTTTAGGGAATGGTGGTCAAAAGTGTTTTTCTGCAGAGGGTTTGGTTTTTCTTCTTCTCTTGTTGTGTTTCTCTTCTTCCTTCTTCCCATTTTTATAACCAAGTCTATGAAGCAGATCTAAAAACGGACTTCAAATATTTCCAGATTCTTTTCTTTTCGAGCCTTGTCGGGTACTCCATTGGATCCCATCGTCACATGGCTTGAGTAGAGATTCCTTTTTATTTGTTGTTTTACAATTATTTTTCCACTCAAATTGTCTTTCAGCATTACTTTATGTCACATTTTCTGTTGTTTTCTTCTTCTTCACATGTTATCTACATTATTGTACTGATATTACTTTTGTCTTTGTCTTGTTTAATTATTTCTGACTGAGATCCTGCTTACTTTCACGTGTCCAAATTATGTAAGTCTATTGAATCAAAGCTCATTCCTGCATCGTCTTCGTACAGATCTTGAGCATCTCGGTAATTAGGATTTTCAAATTCATAATTATCATCTTCCCCTAAGCTTTGAGACCTCTCTGGACTTATAATAGGGTTGGAATTGTTAATCATATGTTTGTCTTATTTTTCTTTTTCTTGAAAGAAGTTCTATAATGTCTTTTTAATTATGTCTTCTATTTTCTCATTTCTTTTTCTTAAAATTATACTCTTCGTTTTTAATGCTTCTCCTTGTTTTAGTGTTCTAGGCAATCTTCTTCTTGATGAGCCTTCATCTTTACTTTTTGGCAAAGTGATAACTATAAACGGATTTGATGTGTCTTTACCGGTCACCTTTTGAACCGGACTAGCTGTATCTTTATCTGATACAGTGGATTTTGCTACATTCATTGGGGAATGCACGCCCTTCTTATCCATTTTTTTTTGAGATGGAGAAATTTGTTTTGGACTACTCATCTCTTGTCATGAGGAGAAATAACTTGAGTCTAGGATTATGCTAATTTAAACTTTAATGCATGTATTCCATGTTCTAGTACCTTCATTTGCTCCATCAATCTTGTTTTTCATATATCGGTGTAACGACATGGCCGATCATTTTATTAGTTATAGTTCGAATTTTTGCTTCTTTATTTTTTCTTCAGCTGTATTTCATTGTATCATATTGGTTGGTTAGGGTTCGGAGTGATTTTGGAGTGAATTGAGACACGTAGTCTCTTTTAAGTAGGCTTTAGTTGAAAAAGTCAACTAGATGTTGACTTATGTGAAAATGATCCCAAATGGGATATTCGATGGTTCGGTTGGCTTCGTTAGGGGATTTTGAACTCGGGAGCGCGTCCGGAATGTGATTTGGAAGTACCTGGTAGATTTAGGCTTGAATTGACGAAATTGAAAATTTGGCGTTTCTCGATCAGCAATGAAAATTTTGATATCAAGGTCGAAATGAAACTCTGGAAATTGGAGTAGGTCCGTAGTATTATTTGTGATGTGTGTGCAAAATTTTAGGTCATTCAGAGGTGATTTGGTAAGTTTTGGCATCGTTTGCAGAATTCAAAAGTTTGGAGGTTCTTAGGCTTGAATCCGAGGGTGATTTGGTGTTTTGATATTGTTTTGGGCATTTCAAAGGTTTGATTGGTGATATGTGACTTGTTGGTATATTTAGTTGAGGTCCCAGGGCCTCAAGATGAATTTGGATGGTTAACTGAAGAGTTGGAATTTAGTTGGTGTGTCTGAAGTTGTTGCTTCTGTTATTTCCGCACCTGCGGATAGGGGACCGTAGGTGCGAGGTCGCAATTGCGGTGTGGAAGCTGCAGAAGCGGACTTGAGGTCCAAGAGGAGACGCAGTGCGGTAGAAGGACCGTAGATGCGAAAATTGTTGGGCAGAATGTATATAAAAGTTCTTTCGCTGAATTTTTGCTCATTCTGCACTATTATTGGTCGGGTTTTGAGCTTTGGGCAGTGATTTTCAAGAGGAAATCGAGGGTTATCAGTTGGGTAAGTTACTTGGGCTTTATTACTTGTGTTTATGATGATTTTCCTACTATTTAATCATGAAATTTGTGGGAATTTAAGATGAAATTGAAGGGATTAGGTCTTGGAATTGGAGAGTTTAAATTGAGGATTTGCGGGACCATTTGAGGTCGGATTTTGATGATTTTGGTATGTATAGACTTGGGAGTGAAAAGAGTTTCTAGTTTTGTAATTTTTGTTGAATTCCGAGACATGGGCCCGGGGGCTGGGTTTGGATGAATTTCGAGATTTTGGTATAATTTGATAATTTTTGAATGGAATTGGTTCATTGGCCTATATTGATTGCATTGTATTGCTTTTGATCAGACTCTGGACGTTTGGAGGCCGGTTTTAGAGGCAAAGGCGTCGTGGAGTAGGGATTTGACTGGTTCGAGGTAAGTAATGATTGTAAATCTTGTCTTGAGGGTATGAAGCCCTAGATTTCACATTATTTCTGTAAAGCCCCGGAAAATTTTTGCTAAGTAGTTTAAGATTTTGAGGTGTCAAGGTAGACTAATTATTTTTATTTTGTGTGAAAATGAGGATTAATGATATTATGGATATCAATTGGATATGGTAATAAGTGTACAAGTCTTATTATAAGTGATTTGGGGTCTAAGGAGAGGCCTAAGTCTAAGCCAAGTTGGAAAATTGCATATTAGACGAAATCTGTAAATGAGTGCGCACAATGCCTTACTTTGAACGATCATATCTACAGTTATATAAGGAATTGTGTGATTCATAACCTATCATATTAAAGCCCTGTGAGGCTAGTTTCCAACGCAATAAACCGTTCGTCATTTGGAGGTGTATACAGAAAGTTATGACTATTTTACTCGACAGGTGTCACTAGCGCGACCACTAGCGCGAAGTCACGCACGAACAGACTTTTAAATACCCAAGACCGAGTCTAGAGGGTTCCCAAGCCATTTTTGGAGCAAGGGCTTGCTCTTTCACGGGGATTTTGTCCCAAACTTCATTACTATGATCCAAGGTAAGATTGTTGGAGTATTTTGAGTTGATTACTACTCTTAAACACATATATTAACAAGGATTAATCTGGAAAATCCATAGAATTTCATTCAAATCCTTGAATTTATCAAGAACACCACAAGTGGGGATTCTCAAGATTCTTACTACAAGAGGTATGTCTATCATCTCTAACTACTCTATGGTGATTATTTATGTATGATATATACATTAGAACTCTTGGGATGATGATTGAAAGCCATAAGTGCCTAACCTAGGTTGTGTTGGTTGTAGAGATTATGAAATGGGTTAATTAAGGAGGTTGATGGTTGAGTATGAACGAATAGATATACATATGTTGTTGGAAGTTATAAATTAATTAGGAATGATGGTGGAATGAATTGTTGGTTAGTGGTGATGGTTGGATGAACTAATACTATGGTTATGAGACGTAAAGATCTATACCTACAAGGTGTTTAATAATAGGCCTAAATGACATAAGTTATGGAATCTATTACTAATATTGGCCCTATTGAATGTTGTATTGTAGATTAAAGTTGCTTAAGTGTATTGGATCGTTGTGGTATCATTAAGGGGCGAATTTGAGGTATGTATGGCTAAAACCCGTCTTTCAGAAATTGAGCTTCCATGGTGCCCTCGTTAATGTTGTAAGCTCAAAATATAATTGATGCAGTACTCGTTTTGTTATGTTAAGCGAATGGTTGTTGTGAAAATGTATGTGGTAGGTACTTCTTCACGTGTTTAATATATTATTCTTGGTAAATGAGGTTAGATGAAGAAAGTGAACTATGTGCTAAAATGCCTAGACTTCAAGTCAAGTTTAAATTGAGATTTTGATGCCAAATTGTGTGAGAAAACTCGTTATGATTGATCCTCCGAATTGTTCTTATGTGTACCAAATGTATTTGATTGATTGTGTCTAGTTGTTGGTAATGTATAAAGATGTTTGGAAGTGAAGTAAGTGACTGTGTAAATATGGTGAGATTGAACTTTGGATTCCTGCTGTGATTGGTACTTTACATTAATTGGTGTTGTGACCCTATAATTGTAAGAGATGCATTCCAACATGATCAAGGTGCTATTGTTGATAACTTAAAAATGGTGCAAGGAATATGAATCATGTATTGAAATGCTAAGACCTTAAATTGAGATTGAGTTGCATATCTTATGCCAAACTATGTGAAATCCTCTATGTGTAAAAATGTTTAAAGTAATCAAATGAATTTGGAAAATAGAGTGTGGCCAATGTGTCGAGAACTTGAGTTATAATTGTATAATGTCATGATTGAAAAAGAAGGATTCAAGAATAATTGGTGTAATTATTTGCTTATGCCTTTGATGTGTGTTTTTATTGCGGGTTGGTGTACCCCCTCTATTGATTTGGAAGAGCCCCTGGTGTATAAAGTTCAATTGTCAATAAATGTGAGGTGTATGATCTCTGAGATATTGTATATGCCGAGGATTCATTGTTCCTCTTATGTGTACTTGACATCTTGAATTGAATGGCTTGTTGTTGAAATTGATATTGATGTGAAATATATGGAGATGATGTGAAATGTGGGAAGTAAGAGATTGAGTTATGAAATATGGCCTAGTGCCAAGTATGATGTAATGATTGTGGCCCCATGTGCCGATTAATTGATATGTGGAACCTATGGACGGGCTATGAAATACATAGGTGTATAATATAATATGTGAATTCTGTGGACGGGCTATGAAACGCATAGGTGGATAATATGATATGTTAACCCTATGGATGGTCTATGAAATGCATAGGTGTATAATATAATATGTGAACCCTATGGACGGGCTATGAAATGCATTGGTGGATAATATGATATGTTAACCCTATGGATGGGCTATGAAACGCATAGGTGTATAATATGATATGTGAGCCCTTTTATTTGGTAATGTGGTGATTGTTTAAATCTTTGGTTAAACCCTTATGATTTCTTTATCCTTGCATGATAGTTCTTTCTAATGAGATGGTGTTTAGTCATTCATACTAGTACAATTCAAATGTACTGACGTCCCTTTTGCCGGGGGCGCTACATTCATGTTATGATTGTAGGTGGATCTATAGCAGGTACTCCAGTCCACCGACAGTAGCACTCCTCTCCATCCCATCAGTTGCATTGGTGAGCCCCACTTCCTCTTGGGGTCATATGTGGTTTATGCCACCTTCTTTTGAGTTTATTGTGTATTGTAAGGTATAACCGGAGCCTTGTCGCCGGCAAGTATTGGTCAAGTTCCTAGTATTCATAGAGGCTCCGTAGATACAATGTGGGTGGTGTACAAAATTATTTTGGGTAGTAATGGTACGATTCAGAATCGTGGTCCACGTTGGTAGTTGTTGTATGTATTTTGCAAGTACTCGGTATCAATGTTGGAAATGATAAAAAGTAGAAATGAACTCAAGTTGTAAGTTTATGCTTAAGTCTTAAATTGCTATTTCAAAAGAATAATGTATAATGGAATCACGGGGTAACGCGTGGGATAGAAAAGGCAATTCCAGGTCCGCTTGACTGGGGTCCTCTGGTTGAGCGTCGGTCGTGTCCCTCGGTTTTGGGGCATGACAATTTCACTATTTTTAGGTGATGCACATGCTAGATGACGAGCGTGTAGGTGTGCACCATTGGGAATTGTGACTTGATCCGTCCCGTAGCAACTATTAAGTTGCGTATTTGACTGAAAACTATTTGATACTTATGTGCTTTAGAAAGAATTTTTATGATTTGGGCTGAATGTCATATTTGGGCCTCGTGCCAAGCTGTTTGAACCCTTAAAGGCCTTTTATTATTATTTCCTCACTCTTTTTACTTAAGATCTGTACTCGGTCATGCTATGTATTATTGATTTCATAACTCAGTCTTTATTACTATGTTTTGATGCATAAAATGATATTTTGGATTGAGCACCCTGTTTTACTGATAGTACGAGAGGTTTTTGACTAGTGAGGCCGGGGGCATATGTTGTAAGGAGATTATGGGATCGGGTTGCGTACCGTAGAATATTGTTACTGATTTGTGATTATGAGAGGCAGAGGGCCTAATTTATTATGCCACGAGGTGGCTTGTTATAGTGCTTGGGATATAGGAGCTCCTGCGGAGTCTACACACCCCTAGTAAGTGCAGGTACCCTGAGTGAGTGATATGATGTTATGCCCGAGGGGCTGTTCTTGATTCATGTTGTGCCTGAGGGGATAGTTACAAGTGACTGTGAGGTTTGCCCGAGGGGTTGATTCTGGGTGATGTTATACCGAGGGGCAGTTTATGATTCATGTTGCCCGAGGGGCTATTTATGAACTATGATTTTCCCGAGGGGCTGTTATGATTTTTATCAATTTTACTCTAAATTGCACTGAAATTCTATAGAAACTGTTCAAAAGTATCTTCAAACGATTTTTACTAAAAATTGGATTTTAACGAGATGATTTGACTCATATACTGATTTGAAATCATGTTGTGCTTATTGAGTTTTTATGACATGGTTTCTATGTGTTTCTTACTGCTCAGTCTTTATTTACCTTCATTACTTACTGAGTTGGTGTACTCACATTACTCCATGAACCATGTGTGCAGATCCAGGGTTTGCTGGACGTTCTAGCGAGCGTTGATCTTCATCCGCCGCAGATACTTGGAGTTGGCAAAGTAGCTGCATGACGATCGTAGCCCTACCCTTCTCCCTCCTTTATTCCTATAGATATTAGTAGTTGATTTCCAAACTATTTTTGTCTTGTTATGTATCGGAACAATTGTAGCATTGCTCATGACTTAGTGACACCCGAGGTCGGGCTTTATTTTTCCGCGTTTTGGTTTTTGACTTTATATTTTTATGAGGATTTCAGTATGAAAAGGTTGTTATTTATATTTTAATGAAATGTTAAACTATTTTGGGAATGTGTCAGCTGGCCTAGTTCCATGATATGATCCATCAAGACTGGGTTGGTTTTGGGATCGTAACAAGTTGGTATCAGAGCCTAAGTTACATAGGTCTCAAGAGTCATGAGCAGGTTTAGTAGAGTCTCGCATATCGGTACGGAGACGTCTGTACTTATCTTCGAGTGGCTACCGAACCTTTAGGAAAAACATCACATTCTTGAACTCTTGTCATGCGAATCTGTTGATTCTGGTAACTAAACTTCTATTATTCTAATCTCTCACAGATGGTGAGGACATATGCTACCGGCCCAAACGGACAACCACCAGTACCACCAGTTGGGTCCACTAGAGGCTGAAGTAGGGGCAGGGGTGTAGCCCGCACAGCAACTAGGGCAGCACTTGTAGCTCAACTAGCCTCCTCAGTTCATGATTAGGTCCTAATTGTGGACGCTCCAGCAGGACCAGCTCAGGCACCGGTCGTGCCTATTATTATTCCAGGTCTTCAGGAGACCTTGGCTTAGATCTTGACAGTGTGCACCAGTCTTGCTCAGGCGGTCGATGTTTCAACTGCAACAGCTACTTCTCAGGCTGGGGGAGGCACTCAGAGTCTTAGACTCCTGCCGCTCGTACACTCGACCAGGTTGTTAAGGGACTGCAGACACCGGAGACACCACTAGCCCAGCCGTTTGCACATACCCAAGATTGTATTGTACCAGTCATGCCTGATGACGAGCAATGCAGATTGGAGAGTTTGGTAGACTTCAGCCTCCGAATTTCAGTGTTACAAAGGGCGAGCATGCCCAGGGTTTCTTGGACAAGTATGAGATGATTATACGTACAGTGGGTATTATGGAGACCAGTAGGGTCTCATTTACTACTTTTCAGTTTTCTGGAGCTGCCTTTACTTGGTGGGAGGCTTATGAGAGGCGCAGTCCTATTGGTAGTACGCTGCTCACCTGGCAGTAGTCCTCTATTCTCTTTCTGGAGAAGTATGTGCCACAGTCCCGCAGAGAGGAGCTGCATAAGCAGTTCGAGCAGTTGCATCAGGATGATATGATTGTGAAGCAATGCGAGATGACTTTCTTTAAGTTAGCCCATCATACTATCTGGTTGGTTCCCACAAACACGGAGAGGATCAGGAGGTTCGTGGATGGCCTTTCGTAGTAGTTGCGGATTCTTATGACCCCAGAGAGGGTATCTGGTTCCTCTTTTGATAAGGTTGTTGACATTAATCAGGATATAGATTCGATTCGCCATTAGGAGTGAGTAAAGAGGGAAGCCAAAAGGCCTCGTAGATCTGGTAGTTTTGGGGGTGCTTCTCATGGGGGTCAGTTTCAGCACGGCAGAGGTCGTCCATTCAGACATGCTTAGTCAGCACGCCCAGTTCACCGTGGGGCATCATCGGGCCATGGTTATCATAGTTCTCATTAGGGCCATTCATCACTTAATGCCCTCCCAGCTCAATGTGCGTCCCATGCTCCATCAGTTTAGGGCTCTTCCATGCCAGGTTCTTCTACTAGTCATCCTGGTGCTAGGGGTTCCCTTCAATCCTCGTCACCAGTACCAAGGGGTTGTTATGAGTTTGGTGAGTTGTGGCATATATGGAGGAAGTGTCCTCGTCGTCATGGGGGTCCGCCTCAGCAGAGGAGTCAGCCATCGACTTCAGCACTAGTTACTTCACCACCCACCCAGTCTACTAGAGGTGGAGGACAGTCAGCTAGCGGTCGCCCCAGAGGGGGAGGTCGATCATAAGGTAGACATGCCCATTTCTATGCACTTACATCCAGACCATATGCTATTGCTTTAGATGTTGTGATCACATGTATTATCTCAATTTGCCTCAAAGATGCCTTTGTGTTATTTGATCCCATTTCCACTTTTTTCATATGTGTCATCATATTTTGCTTATTATTTGGATACGCCCCACGAGTCTTTTATTTTATCTGTTTGTGTATCTTCTCTGGTAGGTGATACTATTATTGTGGACCGTATATATTGCTCGTGTGTAGTGATTATTTGGGGGGGGGGGGTTTGGGAGACCCGAGTGGACCTTTTGTTGCTTAGAATGGTTGATTTTGATGTGATATTGGGCATGGATTGGTTATCTATGTGTCGTGCTATTTTGGACTATCATGCTAAGACAGTGACGTTGGCTATGCCGAGGGTGCCACGGATTGAGTGGAGAGGTTCGACAGATTATGTTCCTAGTAGAGTGATTTTATTCTTGAAAGCCCAACAGATGGTTGGGAAGTGTTGTCTTTATTATTTGGCCTTTGTGAGGGAAGTCGGTTCATAGACTCCTTCCATTGATTCAGTTCCAGTAGTGAGGGATTTTCCGGATGTGTTTCCTGCTGACCTGTCGGGCCTGCCGCCGGACATGGATATTGACTTCGTTATTAATTTTGTGCCGGGCACTCAGTCCATTTCTATTCCACCGAATCTTATGGCACCGGCGAAGTTGAAGGAGCAACTTTAGGAACTCCTTGATAAGGGGTTTATTTGTCCTAGTGTGTCGCCTTGGGGTGCGCCTATTCTGTTTGTGAAGAAGAAGGATGGCATGATGAGGATGTGCATTGATTACAAGCAGTTGAACAAAGTCACAATCAAGAACAAGTATCATTTGCCTCGTATTGATGATTTATTTGACCAACTTCTGGGAGCTAGAGTGTTCTCCAAGATTGATCTTAGATCAGGGTATCACCAGTTGAAGGTTAGGGACTCAGATATTCTTAATACAACTTTCAAGACCCGATATGGTCATTATGAGTTCCTTGTGATGTCTTTTGGACTGACCAATGCCCCAACAACGTTTATGCATTTGATGAACAACATGTTTCGTCCTTATCTCGACTCATTTGTTATTATATTCATTGATGATATTTTAGTGTACTCGCGTATTCAGGAGGAGTATGTTGAGTATTTGAGGGTTGTGTTGCAGTAGTTAAGGGAGGAAAAGCTTTATGCAAAGTTCTCCAAGTGTGAGTTTTGGCTCAATTCAATTGCGTTTTTGGGACACGTGGTGTCCAGTGAGAGTATTCCGGTTGATCCGAAGAAGATAGAGGCGGTTAAAAGTTGGCCCAGACTGTCCTCAACCATAAAGATTTGTATCTTTCTTTCTTTGGCGAGTTATTACCGTCAGTTGCTCATGACTTAGTGACACCCGATGTCGGGCTTTATTTTTTCGCATTTTGGTTTTTGACTTTATATTTTTATGAGGAATTCAATATGGAAAGGTTGTTATTTATATTTTAATGAAATGTTGAACTATTTTGGGAATGTGTCGGCTGACCTAGTTCCGTGATAGGCGCCATTACGACCGGGTTGGTTTTGGGGTCGTGACAATCAGGAGTTCATTCTTCTAGTTTATTCTTTTGAAGGCTTCCATCATTGATGAGCAATAGTCACAGAAAATTATCTTATCTGTCCTGTTGAATGTTATATTGTGGGATTTTTTTTGGGTTTTGTCTGAGTGTTGGGGAAATATTATACTTTGGTCCTAGTATACCTCTTACGTAGTCTAATGCTTTAATAAAATCATTAAAGCCTTTAAAAGCGCTTTTCCAAATCTTTGGTAGAGTCTAGTATTTCTAACCATGTCTAAAAAATATCATTTGTCCTACCATATATAACTACATAATATTTAAATCTTTTTTCTTGATTTTTGTCTGTACAATGTTGTCCTAAAGCATTAAGAGCAGCTACAAAATATTTAGCGTCTTTCTTATTATATGTTATCCACAAACTATTTATTAAACATCTTTGAGGCCTATCTATAACACATTCTGGAAAAATTCTGAATAGCAGGTTTGATGGGGGAAAAAATACTAAATTATGTTTTTCAAAACTTATCCTATCCATATTATCATGTACAAAAGATTGTGGCTTAAAATGAAGGTTACCTAATACTGGTTGCAAATATTTGTCTGAGGGTGAAGCTTGAATGCCTTTTTCCTTGTCTTCAGTCTTTGAAACTGTTGGTCTCATGTTGTACATGTAAAATATATTTTAGTAGTTGACAGTAAATGTCACGCCCCAACCTCGGGAGGCGCGACCGGTGCTCAAGCGAGTGAACCCAACTCAGTAAGCCTTATCAAACACTTCCTACCCAACTCAATGCGATTAAGGGATCCGATTCCATTTAGTTAGACAATAAAAGGGTTGTACATTCAACATGGATAGCTTATTTTATAACACAACCTTAACCGTAGTTAGTCTTCCAAGATTCCATACAGTTATAATTTAAAAGAAAGCAAGAGTACAAGATTACAGCATGGTTCATTGACCTATCCAATACCCGTACATAACCTACACAAACGTCTACGGAGCCTCTAAGGATACAAAAGATAATGATAACAATGCCGGCGACAAAGCCCCGGCTATACCTCGAAATGTATATCTATAACAAAAAGTGTACAACATAACCCCTTGAAGGAGGAAGAGGCTCACCAAGATTTTGAGAAGAGGATGCTCCGCTACACACGATTGACACTATCCACTATGGAGCCACCTACATTCATTTAAAAATGTAGCTTCCCCGGCAAAAGGGACGTTAGTACCATGGAATAGTACTAGTGTGTATAACTAAATATCATCCTGTTAGAAAGAACAACCATACAAGAGTAAAGAGGAAATCGTAAAGACAACAAAGTTTCAAATAAGCACCATGCCGACAATATAAGAAGGTTCACATGATTTTCACATAGTTCTTGAAATTTTAGATTGGAGCATCCCATACTGTTGCATCATTATTAATATTACCATCGCTTCTGCGAGCGGAGTCCGATCACAGCCCGATCGGCTAAACTATCTCCCCGAGACGTTACCGTTATTTCATTCACATTTGCCAGTTATAATCATCAATACACTACGACCATGTGTATATATATCATGGCGTCCGATCACAGCCCGATCGGCTAAGCCTTCTCCCCGAGACGTTACCATTTTTCGTTATTCATCTCACACAAATCTTTGGTTACACATGTATTAGTTTACAGGCACTTAGGGCTTACAATTTTCACATTCCATAACTTACGTTTCACATTGTTCCCATTTTTAACATTTACCTTGCCACTTAAAGTCATAGGCATATACAAAAGCAATTTAAGTCATAAGCATAGAGGGAAATTCGTCAAGTTTGGCATATTAGTCCCAAAGTAACCTTGGCATGACAGTTAGGCATTTAGCACATAAATCGTGTTCTTCACACATCTTCCATTTACAAGAATAACACATTAAACGCATAAAGAAGTACTTACCACATATATTTTCACAACATCAATTCACTTAGCATAACAAGCACTGCATCAATTACATTTCGAATTTACAACACTTACACGGGCACCATGGAAGCTCAATTTCTAAGAGGAGAGGGTTTTTAGCCATACATACATTAGTAAAGCTTTCCTTAATTCATACAAAATTTCAGGACTCTTAGCACTTCAATCTATGGTATAAGAATTACAAATCGAATCAAGAATTAGAGACGAGATTAAGATTCTAGCTCGTTTGAGCATATTATCAAATATTAAAGGTGCATTGTGAGCTTAGGCTCCTTTTTGAAAGAAATTTCTTCAATATTATACCCCAGTTGTTGTCTCTTTAGTTCTCATCTTCCCCATACCTCATTATCTCTTGTGCATGCAAGATTACTAGCCCTTATACCCATGTACCCATTTGATAATTACCTATTTTAACAGAGATTTCAAAATTATCGATGAGGGTACAGTTCTTAACTCTTAGGATGAAGACCTAGTAACTTCAATTGACAATCGGCAAGGATCTGGGGCAAGGATTTAGAGAGGACTCGATGAAGATTACTCCCTCTCACTCTCTCTCTCTCTCTCTCTCTCTCTCTCTATATATATATATATATATATGTCGTGAAATAACAGAAAAAATAATCTATTGGGATATTTTTAATGTGATGGGGTCGGGTTTTAAAAACTAGAAAATAGGAGCCCGACTCAGAACTGCGATCGCATTTGCGATCGCAAAGTTGACATACGGCCCGTAGAATGGATAGCAAAAATGCTCCCAAAATCTGAACACATTGTCTGGGTATGCGACAGAAATGCGGTCCGTATACCCGTTCTGTGGTAGCATAATGCACATCAGAACTGCCCCTTACAAAATCCCAAGGGGATTATGCGACGCGCATACCGATTATGCAATCGCATAATTGGCTTCATAATTGACCTTAAATTGACCAACACACCGTTTTACTCTGCGGCGACTATGCGGTCCGCATAGCTGTTATGCGACCGCAGAATCGCACATTTCTGAAAAATATTATTTTTTAACTTTTTAATGCATAGATCAGTACAAATTTCCATCACGCATTCCTAACTCGGCGCTACGAGCTCTCGGGTTTAGAGTAAATCTTTCACGGGCCTTACAGTAATTTTCAGCCTACTTAACTGATCTGCGAGATTATTATCTTTTCCTTTAATATGTTCAAAAACTAATTTATATATTAATATAGTATCAATAAAGTTTAACTATCTTCGTCTACTAATATTTTTTGTATTTATCTTTTGGTGAAACTTAACTATGGCTTCACTGTCAGTTATAATCGTTATTTCTGGTTTATTTAATATATATAGCCTGAAACTATTTAGTCCATAGATTACAACTATTATTGATGCATCTATACTACTTATATTTCTTTTGTTGTTATATTTTCTACTTTGGTAAGCACATATTTTTTCTGTACTCTTATCACTATATTTATTTGGTTTCGCTTTTAACATTGCTCCCCATCGTTCAAAACTTCCATCTGTTTCTATGATTAAGTAATCCGTTTCTAATGGCATATTTAAATCATGAATATTTTTTTATTTTTTCTTTAATTTTTTGTACCAATTTAATATATTGTGTATTGAAATATTTTTGTCCTGTAGAGCTTGTCTTAGCATATAGAGGTCCTACTATTTTTCGTAAGTCTTTTATAAAATTTCTTGTATAATTTACTATGCCTAAAAACTTTTATAGTTCTTTGATATTGTCTAATTTATCTGACATTTCTAGAGCCTTTTTAGCCATATGGGGTTGTAATTTAATTCTTGCCTCTCTTAAGACTACCCCTAAAAATTTATATAATTTTTACATAATTTTATTTTCTTTTTACTTATTATTATTCCATTATCTACAAATAATCTAAAAACTGTCTATAGATGTCCTAAATATTCTTTAATGTTTTTACTAAATACTAATATGTCATCGATATATACTTAAATAAATCTCTTATATTCTCCAAATATACTATCTATTTTTCGTTGAAAAATCGATGGAGGCGTTTTAAGTCCAAATGGCATTACTAACCATTCGAAATGCCCTTCTAGATAAGTAAATGTAGTCCATTCTATACTTTATTCATGCACTTTTACTTGGTAGTATCCTGATTTACAATCAAACTTATCGAATATCCTTTTTCCTGTATTCTATTTATCAATTCTATTTTATCAGGTAACTTATATCAGTCTGTTCTAGTATTGTCGTTATGTCTCTTATAGTTTATTACCATTCTTGATTTTTCTCTTATTATTTAAGTATGATTTTTTACCATGAAGGTTGTTGACCTATGTTTAGAAGTATGTCTCCTTATTACACCTAAATTCATGAGTTCTTTAATTTGAGTTTTAAAATCTTCTAAATCTTGATTCATAGCTTCTATTGAAGCTATTTTAATAACGTATCTTGGATTTATTATATCTAATTTACATATGATTTTATTATTTTGCCATTGTTTTAGAGTTTTTCTGCTATTATTTCTATTTCGTCTAGTATTTTTATTATATTATCTAGATCCTTTTGATTTTTTATTATTTTTGTTTTAAAATTATATAATATTGTTGCAACGTCTATTAAGGTATAATCTTTTTCTAGTATATATCTGTCCTTATTTTCTTCTATATTTTGTTTTAGCTTCTTTCTTTTTTTGGTTGGAAAGATAGTTGCATTAAACAAAATAGAAACTACAGAGGGGGCGATGCTGATGCATCTAAGTTAACGTCTAGTAATGTCATATTAGTACATGGGGTATTTTCCATATTGCTAATACTGTCCACCAGTGTAGCATTCCAAACCGGTAACCTATCTAGACTAGGCCCTTGTTGTGGATTATCCCATTGGATATGTTGTGTGTTTGTTGGGATCCCTTGGTGGTTGCTTGTACGAAGTCCTGCCTGATCCTTTTGCAAAAAGTGGTTCACAAAATGTGATGGCGTGTCAAAAATTGTGGGAGTGGTCGTTGAGTCCATGCTGCATCCAGCTTTTGCTAGCCCGTCTGCTACCATGTTCCCCTCTCTGTAGATATGTGTGATTGTAGGATTAAGCAGCTGATCCAGGAGGTGCCTGCAATCATAAATTAGATTAGTATAAAGAGGGTGGTCGTGCTGAAAAAGCTTGATTACCTCTATGGCATCGATGTTAACTTCCAATGGAGTCAAATAATATGCTTGGGCAATTTGAAGTCCCTAATAAAGTGCTTTTAATTTCGTGTGTAGGATATTTGCATGGTTGTAATTCCCTGCAAACACTACGATCCAATTTCCATGGAAGTCACGTATGAATCCTCCTACACCCGTATAATGGTTTGATGTGATGACTGCCCCATCCGTGTTTAATTTATAGTAGTTAGGTTTTGGCGAAAGACATTTAGCATTATGTATCAACTTAGGTTGGTGATATCGAGCGGTTAGATGAATAAATTCTAGTGCATGACTAGATATTTATTTAAGATCTACTCATTTTGTTTCGTGGTTAAAATTATTATGATTACGTTTTAGCCAAATACCCCATAAAGTATATGATAAAAAAGTTTTCTGGTTGATGTGATGAGGCATGGTGCCATGCTTAGTGTGCATGAGTTTTGGAATCCACTGGGAGGGGTGGGTAGATGTATTTATTTGGTTAATGAAGAGTGTTTGTCCTAATTCACTCCAAATGTGGGTGATGTGTTTGCAATGTAGGAAGATATGGGCAACATTTTCCCTTTTTGTATGGCATACTTGACATATGTCATCTTGTGTGATTCCTAGATGATATAGGTATGATTTTGTTGGTAATCTATTGTGCATGGTAATTCAGATGAGAGTTTTGAGTTTTGGTTGGACTTTCAATTGCCATATCCGATAGAAAGATGGTGTTGTGTCATGTGTATCTAACGTGCTTTAAGCAAATAAGAGTACATTGATTTGACTATGAAATTACCATTTGGACTTAGGCCCCATGAGATTTTATCAATAGTGTTTGTGTAAACGGGCATGTGAATCCTATGGATTATAGTTGGTAAATCATCATTGATATGAAAAGGAAGTTGAGTTAAATTCCACATATTTTGATCCCTATAGGAAGTGACACTCATGTTAATGTGATTGTGGGGTAGAGGTCCAGTTAGGAGTGAACGAAGTGTAGTGTTTGGGGCAAGCCATGGATCCAACCAAAAATTGAGGTTGGAGGTTGATCCTAATTGCCATTGAAGGCCTGCTTGGCATTTGTGCCAACCTAGAAGAATATTTTTCCAGGTGTGTGAAGTGGATAATTTATTTCGGGTATGTTTGTATTTATGTATAAGGGTGGATGCCCATAAAGAGTGAGGGTGTTGAAATAGACGCCATGCCAAACTAGCTAGCATAGCTTCATTTTTTAATTTAAGGTTTTGAATGGCCAGACCTCCTTTATCTTTTGGTAGAAGTATAGATTTCCAACTAATTAAGTGTAGTTTTCTTTTTTGTTGAGTAGTTCCCCATAGGAAATTACGTATATATTGCTCCATTCTTTTGAGAATGGATTGGGGAATGGCAACGAATTGCATTATATGAGTGGGTAGACTGGAGATGGTAGATGTAATTAGAGTCAATATCCCTGGAGGAGATAGGAATTGAGTTTTCCATCCTGCTAGTCTAGCTTTGAAGTTGTCCAAAATGTATTGAAAGTCTGATTTTTGTGGCTTTGCTTGGAACATGGGAAAGACTAAGTATTTCCCAAAGTGGGTGCCTTCACGCATGTTTAGTCTTGCAAATATAGACTGCTTCTGTTGAGTGCCACATTTGGCTGAAAAGAATATTTTAGATTTTTGTAAATTTAGTGTTTGACCTGATAATTGAGTAAATGTGTTAAGGGTGTCTATGACTGTGGTGCAACTATTGGATTGGGTAGTAGAGATAAGAATGATATCATCTGCAAAGAAGAGGTGAGATAGTGGTGGACCATCTTTAGAAATTTTGATGGGTTGCCAATTTAAATAATCCACATATTGGAGTATGCTCCTAGAAAGTCTTTTTGGCAAATGATGAACAAATATGGTGACAATGGGTCTCCTTGGCGGATTCCCCTAGTGTGCTGAAAAAAAAGAGTGGGGGATCCATTGAGTAGTATAGATATAGAGGAGGTGGTGACACAAGACATGATTAGGAATATGAGGTTAAGGGGTAGGTTGAAGTAGTGTAACGTTGTATGGCTGAAGGACCATTCAAGTTTATCGAATGCGTTTTCTAAATCTAATTTAATGAGCATATGTCCTATCTTTCCTTTTTTTTCCTTTTTAAGTGATTGAGTAATTCTTGGACAATAATAGCGTTATCTGATGCCCTTTTCCCTTGTTGGAAACTTGACTGAGTTGGTCCAATTAATTTATGTAAGAAAGGTTTTAGCCTATTAATAATTATTTTTGTAACTATTTTGTACGTGGTGTTACATAGGCTAATAGGTCTATATTGAGCTATAGTTATTGGGTTTTTAACCTTGGGGATGGGGCATAGGTATGTTGTGTTAATAAGGTGTGGTACCTTGCATTCCTTGAAAGCTTTTTGACAACAATCAATTAAGGACCCGTTTACATGTTGCCAATAATTTTGGAAAAAATAGGGATGAAGTCCATCAGGCCCTGAAGCCAACATGTATTTTTATCCTTGCATTCCTGACAACATTCTTTCGAATTTTCGTTCAGGTTTTTCTGGTCTAGTTTCAACCGTGTTCTTATCCTGGTTCCAGATTCTATTGTTTGTACTGGTGTATGTGTAATATTTCTAAAAACTATTACTCCATCTCTACTGATTAAACAACTACCATTGTTTTATAATATAAATCTTAATCCCAATATAAAATTTACATTTATATTTAAATCTCTTACCCATATCTTATCTACCTTTTAAGTAGGTTTATAGAAATCTAAATATGTATTTATAAAGATAATTTGTGATTTATCTACATAATGTCTATATATATTGTGAGTTTCGTCCATCTGCATAGATACTAATGGTTTATCTTAAGTTTATTAAAATTAAATGGTGGATGTAACGACCCGACCGGTCATTTTGAGCATTTGCACTTTGCTCGGTTCTTTGACGGCATGAGTAGCTCCGTATGAAGTATTATGATTTAAGTGGATCGTCGGTTTTAATTTTCAGGTTATCCGAAATTCGAGTTGGAAGAATGATTCTCAGCTAGAAGCTTTAAATTTGAAAGGTTTGACCAAGTTTGACTTTTTAGTATTTCACCTAGGATTGGATTTTTGATGGTTATGTTGGCTCCGTTGGGTGATTTTGAACTTAGAAGCGCGTCCGGATCGTGAAGTGGAGGTCCGTAGTGGAATTTGGCTCGAAATAACGAAAGCTGAAATTTTGGAAAGTTTGACCAGGAGTGAACTTTTTGATATCGGGTCGGATTCCTATTTTGAAAGTTGGAGCAGGTCTGTAATGTCAAAATGTGACTTGTGTCCAAACTTTGAGGTCAATCCGATGTGATTTTATAGGTTTCGGCATCGATTGTGGAAGATAAAGTTTCAAAGCTCAATGATTTTGAATTGAGGTATGATTTATCGTTTTGATATTGTTATATGTGTTTTGAGGCCTCTATTATGTCCGTATGATATTATGTGACTTGTTGATATGTTTGGACGGGGTCCCGCGGAGCTCGGGTGTGTTTCGTATTTGATTTTGGATCATTCTTCTTCATGTTGTTGTTGTTAAAGGCTGCTGATTCTGCATCTGCCGAAGAATGCATGCAAATGCGAGTCAATAGATGTATATGGTTGATCGCAAAAATGAAGGAAGTCCTGGTTGTAATGGATCACAGAAGCGAGAAAAATGGCGCATCTGCGTCCCCGCAGAAGCGAAAGCTTAGGCGTATGAGAGAGATTTAGTACAAGAGCGTGTTTGGTTGTACACCTGTGGTTGCACAGAAATGGATGTTGATACGTAGGTGCTAGGGTTCAGTTGGTTAGTGGAGTCCACAGAAGCATAGCTCATGTCGCAAAAGCGATGCCGCAGAAGCGGAAAAGCTGGGCAGAATGATAAATACAAGGGTTCGCGATTTTGGCTTCATTTTAACATTTTCAAGTGCGTATAGGGGCGATTTAAGAGAAATTTTCATCACGGGGATTGGGGTAAGTGTTCTACACTTGATTTTGGTTAAGTCATGAATCTATCTTCGATTTTAGCTTTTGATTGATGGATTGAAAGAGGAAATTAGGGGTTTTGGCCTAAAGTTTCATAATATGAAATTTTACGTTTTGATCACCTATTTGGAGTCGGATTTGAGTGAAACTAGTATGGTTGGACTCGTAATTGAATGGACCAGTCTGGAGGACTTGAGGTCGAGTTTTGACTGTAGTTTGAGCGCAGAGGTGTTGATTGTGTGAGCATGTATTTTTGGACTTATATGTCCGGTAGTATCATTATTAGTGAAATTTGTGGCTGAATGGTTACGTGATGAGTATGATGTGACTGCGAGATATGTTCATATGATTTGAATGTGACAAGAAAGATCTGCTTAAGGTGTAGAAAGAACTATTTGGTGCTTCAATTCCATCTTGATTTGAGTAGGCCCGAGTTATGGGTGTGTTAAAGGATCTTTTCATATTGTTTAGTTGAGGAGTGAAGTAGATTTCATTTCGTGATATGAGTTCAGACTTAGGAAGATTAAGTGATTATGTAATGTTTATGACTATGGAAGGGTATAAAGACAAGTCAGCTTGAGGCAAAGCAGGTGGGTTATCTCCTGCGGGGTGTCTTGAGGTTTGTGTGATCCTTATGTTGTTTGTTGGGAGTTCTCTTTTACAAGTGAAATATATGTGTTGCAATTTGAGTTTGGATCGCTTATGAGAGTGGGCTTGACTTTTACAAGGGTGAATGTGAGATTTGCAAATGATTTGAAATACTAGATAGTTTGTATTGCATGAACTTATGAAGGATTTAGTTGAATCTCACTATGGTATTATGGCAGTAATAGAGTATTGGCATTTGTAACTTTTTGTGTGTTTTGATCTATGGTTTTGAGTCAAGTGGGGGAGTCTGCTATTGATAAGTTAATTGCATGGCTATGTGTCATATTAGTTTCAGTTTGAGGTATGCTGGCGAATCAGTCATGACTTGCAGAGGTTGAGATCGAGGATGACTCAAGTAAGGGATTTCAAGATACGAGTTTTACTAGGCTTTATGAGTATATGAGAATTATAGAATGATTTGAGTTGTTATTGGTGAAGGATGTAATGTGCGTGGAGCAGAAATTTATCTGGTTGCATTAAGGTAGGGGTTACTTACTTGGGTGTTGGAGTGCTAATGGGGCAAAGGTCGTTCGACCCGTTTGATCGGTCTAATTGAGATTTGAGCAGAGTGGATGACCCTCGAAAATAGTTCTAATTAATTCAAGATTTACATGTGACAAGTGAGAATTTTTGCGAATTTGTATGTGGCTAGAAGCTGAGAGTTTCATTGGATGGTGTCGAGGCTCGTAGTATCTCTACATAGTTGTGGATTCTACATTAAGATGAACAACTTGAAATTCATAGAAGGTCTCTTCAGAGTGGGTATCTTGGTTGTGGTACTTTTGGGGTGCTTAAGAGAGTATGGGTTGAGGATTGCGGTATTATGGCAAGGAGAAGTATCAATTTGAAGGTACTTCATAAGGAACTCGGATAAATAGGACAACTTGATAGTAGGTTGGATCAACATGGTAATGGATATGATTAGTTATTCGTGCACCATGTGAATTGTGACTCTATTGTTTTTCATGGCACTGTATAGTGGACTTATCTTGTTAATATATGTGTTATCACCATATGATAAAGTAATTGATCTGTTAATCATGCTAGATATCATGTTTAGCCTTAATATTGATACTGTTGGGACCCATAGTGGTCATTTCTTGCTGTCATCGCATTGGTTTTTCATTGATATTTAGTACTCAGTCATATTCATGCATTTATATCATATCTCAGTCTCAGTTATTCTTCATTGACATTGTGAGCCCGTGGGTGAGACTGGAGATATTGATGACTGAGTGAGGATGAGAGCTTGATTATGAGTGACGGTTATAGGATCGGGTTGCACGCCGCAACATGTTATATAGATTTATGCCTGGATCTGGCTTGTGATAGCGCTTGAGCTGAAGGAGCCCCTCTGGAGTCTGCACACCCCTAGTGAGCGCGGTTGATTATATTGAGGGATGGATCTTCCCTGGACATGGATCTTGTCCGAAGCATTTATATACCCGGAGATGGATCTTTTCCATGGGGATGGACTGCCCTTCCTCGGTACTGAGTGACTGATGGTCAGTGATGTATATATTGGAATGGATATTTCCTGGGACATATGGGCTATATAAAGTACCGAGTGATTGAGTATGTTAAGTGGAAAGTGTGAGACAGTGAGGTTGAGTACTCTGAGAGTCTGAGTACATGATTCATCTCTGAGATACATGACATTGGCATGAACAGATGACATACAGACGTAGAGACGCATTTTTTCTCATGTTGTACGGTATCACGTCAATCATGAATTTTTACACACGTTGATATATGGTCATAGAGTGGTATACCACATTTGCTATCATGCTATTTGAAAATGGAACATCTTTGATGTTCTAAACGTCAATACCACACAAGAGGGGGGGCGTGATTTGTGTGGTACCCAATTTTTGCTTAAACTGCTTCTGGAAGGACCTAGTTCTTCTAGGTGTACTAACAACTACTGTTTGTGGAATTAAAAGCACATAAAATAAAGAACATAGAGATTTTTACGTGGAAAACACCTGGCTCAAAAGGTGAAAAAACCACGACCTACTACTCAGTAGGATTTTCCCAAACTTCCACTAAAATCACTGTGCCAAAACTGCATTTACAAAACTCTTTGTAAACCTAAGGATTAACTCTAATCCTGTTGTGGCAACCAGCCTCTAACTACTGTGACAACTTCAAGTTAAATCTAACTTGAATACTCAAAGTACCTATTACAATTGCTTCTATGAAAGCTGGAAAGGTACAATATGAAAACACCTACTACAATTGAACTAGAAATAAAGAAAGACACATAAAACTCTTTATGGAGCTGGTTCTTCAATCTGGTTCATGTAGCTTCAGGTTTACACACTTGAATCACACACGAATTGCTTGCAAAAAGCCTTGCTATTTTGCTCCCAATTCACGTTTAACTTCTGTATTTTTGTGCAACACTTTAATGTGAGAACATCTTGCAATTTATAGAGTTAGTAGATGAAGAAATAACTAGAGTTCTGATGCAACTCTTCCTTGGTGGAAGAGTTCTAGTTGATTTCAACTTCTAACTCCTTCCCTATCTTGAATAGTGTTCTCTTTGATTAAGGAGTCCTTCTCCTTATCAATTATGCAACCTTTTCGGTTAGGAGATATTAAATACACCAAGTTAAGCTTATCTCCATCACGTGCAACCCACATGCTCAAATATGCCCATTTTTGTGCACCTGAGGGATGAACCACTGGATGGACCTGGTTCATCATGAGGTCCTTTGTCAGTCTTCAAAACTAACCTTTACTTGGGCCAACAAATTCCCCTTTTTGATGATGACAAACTCTGTGCTTTTCATAAGCTTAACCCTGTTTCAACTCAGCTCAACATCAACACAATGTTAGAAATATTTTTCCTTTTTATCACTTATCATCAAGAACCAGGTACATTAGGTTATAAACATCACTGTTCAAAGTGTAAACATCACTTTTTTAAAGCACAACCTTTTTCCCCCTTTTGGCATCATCGAAAAGTTACATAAAAAATATGAGATAACCAGATTTTAAAGCTTACTCATGGCCACTGGGGCTACTTCAAATGCAAATATGGATTAATCATCATAGATCAAACTAAGAATTTCAACCATCAAAGAAATATAAACAAACAGTTAGAGCAAAAATAGCGAACTTTAATGATGATTGATATTATTCTACCACAAAGCATAAGAAGAAATAAAAATACTGAAAACATGAGCAAAAGAAACAAAACGTCCCGAACTGGGT
>MU740678.1:11243-21993 GCA_026770625.1 Nicotiana glauca
TATATATATATAATTTCTTGCAGTGTAATTTATGTGTGGGAGGAAGAGAAAAAAATAAAAACGAATATAAGTTGAGAAAAAAAAATTTCAGTTAAAATTTCAATACATTATTTTTTTCCGGCATAGGAAGGTTTCCCGATGATAAATTTTTTTCCCCCAAATCTGAGTGTATTTTACTTTGCTTATAAATAGATCTTTTTGAGAGTTAATTTGTGTGTGAAAAGAAAAAAATAAAAGAAAACGGTTAGACAAAGTCGTCGGTGAATGAATATCCACCGGAATTAGAGAAGAAATAAAAAAGAAAAGTAAAAGAAAAAAGAAAAAGAAAAAGGAAAAGGAAAAGGAAAAAAAGGTAAGAAAAAATGGTAAAAAAGAATAAAAAAATAATCTGAAAATCGTTTTTTCTTGCTTCTCACTCTCCTTCGGGAGAGTAAAATACACACACTGTGCCACGTCAGCGTTAAGAGTGCAAATAATTACATTTAAAATAAGTTTAGGGGGCAATAGGATTCCCGCAAAGAAAAAGTGTGTAGTTGGGATTTCGGGTATAGGTCAGGGGGTAATTATGCATCTTCCCCAATGAAAAATGAGCCTCGAACATTTAAAGAAGCTATGTCTTCTTCAGAATAATTGTTTTGGAAAGAGACAGTCAATAGTGAAATAGAATCCATATGAACAACCATACATGGGAATTGATCTTCCTCCTAGAAATAAACCTTTGGGTTCTAAATAAATTTTTAAAGGGAAAATGAAATATGATGGCAGTATTGATAAATATAAGGCAAGACTTGTAGTCAAAGGGTATAGACAACGAGAAGATCTTGACTATTTTGACTCATACTCTCAAGTTATAATAATTACGTCCATACGAATGTTAGTAACATTAGCTGCAGTTTATGGTCTTGAAATTCATCAAATGGACGTCAAGACGACCTTCTTAAATGGAGATTTAGAGGAAGAAATTTACATGGAACAACCTGAAGGGTTTGTGGTTCCAGGTAAAGAAAAGAAGGTATGTAGACTTGTTAAGTCCATTTACGGACTAACACAAGCACCCAAATAATGGCATGCGAAATTTGACCAAACAATGTTGTCAAATGATTTTAAGATAAATGAATATGATAAATGTATGTACATTAAAAATGTTCCAAATCACATAGTCATTGTTTTTTTATATATGGATGATATGCTGATAATGAGTAATGGCATTGCCAACATAAATGTGACTAAGCGTACGGTAACTAGCAAGTTTGATATAAAGGACTTGGGACCTGTTGATTTAATTTTGGGGATTAAGATCCATAAGACTCCTTTAGGTTTGGCATTTTCACAATCTCATTATATTAAGACAGTACTTGGAAAATTCAAGCACTTAGGGTTTAGAGTTGCAAAGACTCCAATTGACGTGAATCTTATATTAGCAACGAAAAAAGGCCAAAGCATATCACAATTGGATTATGCTTGTGTGTTGGGATGCTTAATGTATATCATGAATTGTACACGAGCAGATATAGCTTGTGCTATAAGTAAATTGAGTCGATACACGAGCAATCCAGGTTAATCTCATTGGATGGCAATGAAACAAGTTTTTGGATATTTAGAACATACCCAGGACTTTGCTTTACACTACAGTAAATATCCTACAATGATTGAGGGATACTGTAATGCCAATTGGATCACCAGTTCAACTGATTCTAAGTCTACTAGTAGATATGTATTCACTATTGGTGAGGGAGCGATATCTTGGAAGTCATCCAAACAAATTTGTGTTGCCCTCTCTATAATGGAGGCTGAGTTCATAGCCTTAGATAAAGTCGGTGAAGAAGCTGAATGGCTCCGGAGTTTCTTGGAAGACATTCCATTTTGGCCCAAACCGTTGGCAGTAATATGCATACATTGCAATAGTCAAGCGACAATTGGAAGGACTGAGAATGGTATGTATAACGGTAAATCTCGTCATATACGACGAAGATATAAAAATCGTTAGGCAACTACTCTCTAGAGGAGTTATCACGATTGACTCACAAAATCAAGTGATAATGTGTCGGATCCACTTACAAAAGTCCTAACTAGAGAGCTAGTTGAGAAATCATCGAGAGGAATGAGACTATGACCAAGAACAAGTCATTATGGTGGTAGCTCTACCTAGAAAACTGGAGATCCCAAGATCTAGGTTAAAGGAGATCAAACAAAGTCATTAATGACGGTTCAACATTGTCAACTAAAATTTTGGTCCATTCTCGTGATGAGACAATGTTCAGTACCAAGTATAAAGCATTAAGGCTTTTTAATGATTTCTAAATTTGATACGGGGTACATCAAATAGTGTATTGACGCGATGACACGTTTAGGAATCACCTATGTAAGTGTGAAGTGATAGCCGCTTCAAGGAGAATTTTATAAGACCGGTTCTCTACGCACTTATGAAACTAGGCGGTATTCATGGCTGAAACGAACACAACAATGAGAACCAAAGACGGTTAAGGGTTGATTGTGTGACTTATGGTTGTCTAGGTATACACCAAAGTTCGATGGTTCAAAGATATCAAATCTACCGATTGACCGAGTATATCCGACATAAGTTTACTACGAAAAGTTCAAAGGGAAACCTACTTATCCAGATGCGATTAACCCTTGCTTGCGAATCACACAGTTTTCATGCATATTTTCGTGATATTTCCATTCCCCATTCGTGTGGGGGGATTGTTGGATTTTTTAAGCTTAATTTAGCTTAAAAGAAGGTGAATAAGAAATGGAGGAAAAATAAAATATTTGAGTTTCCCTCCTTGACAAAGGGACATTGTCCCATATTGGAAGAGGAAAAGATTTTTGATTGGTATATATACAATTGCTCTTCTTCTAGCTCTTAAAGGGTTAAGAATAAGGCAAGTCTCGCGCCGTCATCGTCACTCGCTCGGCTCGGCTTCGGCTTTGGTCAAATGATTGATTGATTAATTTTTGGAACAAATTTATTTGTTAATAGTAAATATTAACGCAATATTATTAAATATTCGGTTTTGTAAACAGAAAATTAATATTAAATCTAAATTATCTGTTTCCCCAACCTCCGTTTTTCATTTTTTGTAATGGAAAAATAAGGGTTTGAATTCCCGTTTTATTGTTGCGTAAATAGCCATTTACGTTATGACCGTTTGAGTAAACGGTCATGATAGCCCTTCTGAAGAGTTGCACCTCTTCAATTTGAACTCAACATATTGGCTATATATATATCACCTCATTCTCTCAGATTTTCCATACAAATTTCTTAATTCTCCTCCTTTCTTCTGCATTGTTTTAACTACAAAGAAAGCAACGGTAATTGAGATTTGCTATCGATTTTTGTGTTCGCTTAAACACTGGGGTTTGAAGTACCGCCATATCAGTGTGTAATTCGTTCTATCCTTGGAGGAAATAATCCACAACCTTCAGTACGAGGAGAGGATTAAGTTCCTTAAGAAAACACTGTGAATTAAGTGAACTCGGATTAAATTTTATTTCTTTTACATTTCTATTTATATGTTATTTTATCTTCTCCAGAATTATTTTACAAATAGAGTATACTACTCCCTCCGGTTCATAATAAGTGATTTTTTGGATTTTTTTTTGTGGTCCAAAATAAGTAATGTTTCCAGATCTCAAGACTAAATTAATTATTTTTTCCTACATTGCTCTTGGAGTAAATAATGTTGAAGTATGTGTTAGGAGTATTTATGTGAAGAGCTAGTAAAGGTTAATATGGTCAATTTCATTGCTAATTAATGTTAAAAAATGAGTTTCTTAATATGTGTGAAAACAACCAACATCAATAAATCACTTATTTTGAACCGGAAGGAGTAACATGTATCATATATTTATTTAATTAATACAAACACTCGATGCGGATAAGCATTTACCATTCCCCAAGTCTCAATTGGTCGGCCGCTAGGGACCTTTCTTTTATCTCTTCATATGGCCACACCATGCAAAATCGACCAGCCTTAAAACACAACTATTCAACAAAGGAAGATTCCAAGACAGACTAATTTAACAAAGAGTCAACAAGGACTTTTAATCTTGTTTAATCCACAAAAACAACAAGGGACTTGGAGATTGCTAGTTGGAATATTATGTTTAATCAGTAAATTTAAAAATGATGGATCCAGCCTTGTACAAGACTGCAGTGGAAGGTAATTCAGGAGATGGTGACTCTCTACTTTTTCAGCTCAAAAGGGATGAAGAATTACACATTAGTTATTTCATAACATAACCCCCCTAGTTCCAGTAAAAGGTTACCATTATATCAACAATGCTAACCGCACGACTTGGAAGAATAATCAGAAACTAATTATCAAATATCTCGAGAAAACTAGATCCACTTTGGGTAGAAATGTTTTTCTTGGAGAAGCATTTTTCACAATTCAAGGTAGCAAAAATTTCCCTGCTTTTCTTTTTACCTTACATTAGCAAGGTTTGGCTTTACACAAACCTCGAATTACATTAGATTGCTAAACATGTTTTTATTTTACATTAGGATTACATTAGCAAGGTTTGGTTTGGCTTTACACAAACTTCAAACATGTTTGGCAAGAGTAGCTTCAATGACAGCACGAGCTATGGGGTGATAACAATCACAGGCTTCCGAGAATACCCTTTTAGCGAAAACTCTGTCTTCTTCCTTCCCAACACCTTGTACGAGTGCAGTGTAGAGCGGACGAAGGTACAATATCCTTCCAACTTCTTTCAGAGTTTTATCTACCACACCATAGTATTCTCTGCACCTTGCTGAAATGGCCAGCTGAAGAAAAGCTACCTTGACCTCATAATTTTTTGACTCAGAAAGATGATAGAAAGCATCTAATTCTCTGACCTGAAAATAGCACAAACTGACTTAGAACGACTATTTTCCATTTCGGAATAGGGGTGTTCAAGCAATATCTTAAAGGCAAGAGTGCGAGACAAGACATTTTCCTAGCAGTGAGGTAGGGGTGCAAAACCATCAACTGAGGTGGACGTCTTTCAGCACTAGATTTTATTAATTGATTAGAAACATAATCATGAGTTAAAGAAATGGAAATAATAGTTAAAAGAATGAGAACATAAATGATAAGAATTGAGGGGGATAACAAAGAACAGAGAATGAACAGACAACATTGTCGACTTGAATTTTATTTTATTTTTATAATGCTGTCCAATAAATCATGGAGACATGTACAAGCACAGAGAAGAAGCAGCACAATTCTATGGTGCATGCGTTCGAATCGACTGACGACATGCATGAACAAGCATTTGAGTCAATTTGCCTGCAGCTTACACAAATTATAGTTGTAAAATGAGATAGGCTGCAGTCAAGCACCAAGACCAGCAGCAAGAGAGAAGGAACAGTTGATCATCATATTAGAGATCCACAGGTGAAAGGAACTTACAAAAGGGGGAACATATATGGCCATGGTATATGTACATATTTTTCAGTGGTGTATTCAAGAAATGTGTGTATATAGGTGTGTGACCACAAATAACAATTAAGTAATAACAGATAAGAGGATTCAGCAGTGTATGAAGTAAAAAAAGTTTTCAAAATGTTAAATCAGATTTATCGCTAGAAAATAAGGAAAAAGCACACATTTCATCAAATGGGAAAAGAAATAATTTGCCAATTTACTGAGGGAAACTTCTCATTGAATGGCCAGTTACTACCTGAGATGCTTCAACAGATTTAGGCAGGTTCTCGAGGTAAAGCTCCCATTCCTGTCCTTTCCAGTCAGCAACTTCATCCTCTCTTGGCGTTCTACCTAGCTTGAACTCATTAGCGAGTGAAACAATCTTTGAATAGATGTTAGAAACTGGTTCTATGGCATCTGGAGGGATCCCTGTGCCTTCGGTCCAAAGTTTCAAATCAATCTTGTTCTCTATTCCAGGGACATTAACTTTAAG
The DNA here is from genome assembly GCA_026770625.1 of Nicotiana glauca. Taxonomy (NCBI): domain Eukaryota; kingdom Viridiplantae; phylum Streptophyta; class Magnoliopsida; order Solanales; family Solanaceae; genus Nicotiana; species Nicotiana glauca. The sequence continues at coordinate 17,154 of MU740678.1, forward strand.
GAAATTGAGAAACATATCGGTGTCAATAGATTGAAACTTGAAGGTAGCAATATACTTCTTCAGAAATTCATCAAAAGCAGGTCTTCCAATCTGAGAAATGAAAGTGGACAAAAAGTTAAGTTCATTCTTGCAAGTAGAATACCTCCTAGACCAGATGATCTACCAACCTGTCTTTCAATGCGCTGTAAGAACTGGAAGCCTTTTTCATACGGAACTACAGAGTACACATCATCCGGGTCGACACCTGCCTGATTTGTCTTTAGCTTGGTGAACTCCATGTTATCCTTGAATCTTTCCATTTCCTTAACAAGTCCCTTCCAACCAATTCCAATATTTAATGAAGCTATTTCCTCCCCTTGCACAGCCTCAACAATTCTTCTCTCTGCATATGTTGTAAAACCCTTCAAACACCAGAATCAGTCTAACTTATTACATTGTTAATTATTGAAAGAAAGACAGAAAGAAAGAAAGAATCCCTTTTTTACAACAAACTTAATAGGAGTGCCCTCCGAACATTAATTAATCATAGTACATGCCTAAGTTTGATTTCGCAGACAAAAGTTAATATAAGCATCGGACTTCATTTCTTCCACTGTCGTTATAGTGAAATCATATTTTCACACTCTAATCCACAATTCATATGAAAGAACAAAAGTACTATGTCTATCTCCACAACCTAACAGAAGAAACATCTTTGCAGATATTGCAAGTTCATTTCCCAAACAATGCTAGAAGGCTATGGTCTAAGATAGAGTTTTTAAAGTGATGGAACACGAAGGTCAAGGAACTCCAAATGTAAATAAAGCCAAAACAATAACAATTAACGACATTCAATAGAAGAATTCACCTAGTGTCGTCTCTATCGGACCCTTCAACATCTAGGCTACCCCTTCAAAGGTTTTCTATTGGTGTAAATTTTAGTCAGAGAATAGGAAAGACAACTAAAAACCAGGAAAGTCCATTAGGATGCTAAAGATTGTATTTTAACAGTTTAAGCATCCTATAAATAAAGCATTTCCCCATACTCTTCATGTGTTATTTTCAACTTCAAGTGTTTAATACAATAAGCTATAGTACCTCATTCAACCAAAAGTGGTCATTGTTTTTGTTCGTGATCAAGTTCCCTGTCCAGCTATGAGCAAGTTCATGAGCCACCACCTGCGATCCGCTAGCGTCCCCCTTGATCACAGTGGGCGTCAAGAAAACCATCCTCGGATTCTCCATTCCGCCTAAAGGAAAACTCGGAGGCAACACCAAAAGATCAAACCTTTCCCATTCATAAGGTCCAAAAAGCTTCTCCCCAACCTGAATTATCTCTTCAGTGCCTGCAAACTCCTCAGCAGCAGCATCCAACACCTCATTAACAGCCTCGGCATATACCCTTGTCCTGGGTCCCACCTCCCTGGACCCCAACTTTCCCACAGCAAATGCAAACAAATAGGGAGGAATAGGCTGTTCCATCGCAAACTCCTCCACCACCCTATCATCCCCACACCACACTGAATCTTCACAGACCCCTTGGGCCTCGGAGAGCAGTGGGTCCCGCCTCTCCACGTTTCTGGCGGCCATAACAGCTGATAATTGGCGGGGGATGTTCAACTTCGCAGCGTACTTGACACGCGCAGCGGGTGTGTCTTGACAAGGAAAGATGGAACGGGCGTGAATGGGCTGGCAATGGGTGTAGACATAAGGGTGAGTCTTGTTAAAAGTTTGAGGAGGGGAAAGCCACTGAAGGGCAGAACTGAAAGGACTAGTTTTGGAGAGAATCAAGATTTGGGTTTGGTTAGAAAGAGAAACGGTGAGTGACTGTCCAAGAATTGGGGAATCAGGAGAGAGGGAGAAAGGCAGTGGGGAAAGGGAAAGTGGGTCAAGCACAGAGGAGACAGAGAGGGAGCGAGTGTCGAGAGTGAGGGGTCCGGTGTAAGAGGTGGGGAGGGAGAGAAGAGTGGCAGAGGAAATGGTGGAAGATGAAAAATCGAAAAAGAAAGTGAGGGAAATATGAGTAGTGAGCGGGTGTGCTGAATCGGCGAAGGAATGTGGGTCAATGGGTGCCATGGAAATTGAACAGAAATGAAGGTTTTTGTAACAAACACAGAGAGCATGAATTATGATCTGCTTTTAAATTTTGATGGTAGCGTGAGAATATGTAGGAGTGGGAAGAACTGAAGAAAATGATACAGACAAGAACAATATGGAAAATCATGTCACCTTCTTCCATAATTGCCATTAATTTTTGTCTCCTGCTCCAAAAGGCGTTTGGATGACTAAAGAAATTACCCACTAAGCCACTACTTTTAAAACTAACATAAAACAGATTCTTTAAAACTTTACGTACATTATTGCATGGCCAATGGTATCGTGACTTAATTTCATTAAAATGCTATCATATATTCATTATATTATTAATTATCATCATGCCACCATTATCACCATACTCAACCATCACCACTCGAGGATTTGTAAAAAGGCTGTAAAAAATCAAAAAAATATTCTGTGGAGCCAAGGGAGTTCGACGAACCCAAGACCTCTCACATAATACTTAAAGCTAACAACCACTAGACTACTAAGATGTTTTGTTGCAAGTGGTGTTATTTTTAATGGTTGTATCTTGTATTTCTGTTTTAATTATTATTTTTATATATATAAATAGTAAAAAATTTCGACGAAGCGGTGTCCCGTGACATCACTTGCCACCATGTAAATCCGCCCCTGGCCACCATTATTGACCATCACCATCCGTTATCCCCACCACTCCGACTACCATCATTCTCACCCACAATCAACACTCATCCACCTCAACTACCACAGTGGACACTGCCCCTCATTATAACCTACCACCACCCATCCACCACCTTCCTCAGTCACAACTACTACAATCACCCGCCATTATTAACTATCACCACCCACCACCACCATCCTCAATCATAATCGCCACCACTATCAATCACTACTAGCTACTAGCATGAACCACCATCATCAACCAAAACTACCACCAACCACCGCCTCTAGTCGGCATTCATCCGTTAGACATCACCACCAACAACTATTATATTTTAAAAAATTATATAATTTATTGATAGAATATTAGATTAGTTAGTATTTCATTTGAATTTATGTTTCTTAATTTTCAAATAAAGATAAATTTTATACATTCAGATATTAAAAACCAAACAGTCTTAATTAATTATTTAGTATTCAGATCTTAATACACATCTTAATATATTCAGATGTGTATTCAGATTCAGACGTCTTACTCTTAAAAAAAAACAAATAAGGCCTATATGTACTCCATTATCTTTTTGTTCTATCGTGATACTAGTAAGGATAGCCCGTGCTGCGCACGGGCCCAATAACATTATGCTTAGGAGTATAGCTAAAGTATTGACTACAAATTTGTTCGAATCATATAATTTTGATTTAAGTCATGTATTTGAAAATGTACAAAATATTAGTTTAGACGGTAAATTAAAAAGATTAGAATCCATAACTGTGAACTTCAAATTCTAACTCTACCTCCAAGTATGCCAAATACTCAAGTATAATTGCTTTTTGTTATGAAAAAAACTTCTATTAAAGTCTCTCTTAAAAGGATCCTAGAGTTAATCTTATATTACTTGAAATTATTTAAAAGGAAAAAGTATCATAATTTTGTTGGTCCCTACTATCATGTAAAAATGAAACTGTAAAAGTAGCTTGCTTCATGATCGAGTTCATTAATTAGCATAAGTAAATTTTTTGCCTAACTTATATGTTGTTATTTAAAATAGGTTCTCTCGTAATGATGTTTCTCGTTCAAAAAGTATTATTTAATATTTTGACATATATATGATCAAGAATATTATTCATAATATAATTTTTTTTAACTAAGCGGTCCTTTGTATCTTCATTTTGAGATTTATAAAATTCTATTTATGAGAAAATAAATGGATATGTGCATTTCGTTGTTGACTTTAACAATTCATTTTCTAATCATAGGAGACTGAAGAAAATGAATAACAGGACACGCATTTTTTAGTTTTTCATATTCAAAACATACGGTGAACTTCATAGTAGCTACTTTGTTCTTTGGATATTTTGACGGTACATATTTAAATATTGAAAAAATAGTTAAAGTTGTTAGCTCATTAATTAAACTAAAAAATACAAACGAAGCTTAATTGCTCACATGGTCAAAGAAAGTAATATAATATCAATTGACTACAAATGTAGCACTTGAATTAAGGAATTCAAACAAGAAGCCCTTGTCCTTCTGTTATCCTTGGGATAACCTTATGTTGGGACACGGTCGAAATTTAAATTTTGATATTGCTAATCACAGGATATGACAACATAATAATATATTTTATCCTCTCCAATATTTTTTTTAAAGTCTTAGAAAAATAAAGTTAAAATTTGAGTTAAGAGTTTAGTCAAATTTATATAGTATAAAAGCAAACATGTGTTTGAAATATACGATCATATTTTATTTTTAGTTCTAATAATGATGACATCTACTAATAAAAATATATTCACTAAATAATCTCGTTCTTATTTAATCCCCGTATTGTAATTCATGCAGTATAATTTCCATATAACTATGTGAAACGACTTCTAAGATTACACTTTTTAAAATTCTATGAACAATAGTTGAATAACTTTACATAGTGCGATACAACAACAACAACAACAACAACAACGACCCAGTGAAATTCCACTAGTGGGGTTTGGGGAGGGCAGTGTGTACGCAGACCTTACCTCTACCCCGAACGAGTAGAGATGCTGTTTTCGAAAGACCCTCGGCTCAAGAAGACAAAAAGACAAAGGAAAACAATATTAGTAATACCACAGAATATATATATAT
>MU740680.1:12931-55297 GCA_026770625.1 Nicotiana glauca
AGAGAAAAGTGTCATGCAACCAAAATTAGTGAGTAGGGAACTATTAAGTAAGGAGAAACATCGAATGGCATGCAAAAAGTCAGATGAAAGGTCTTGCAAAGCTTAGCCGGAATCAGAATCACATAGAGAAACAAAGAGAGTTCGGAAATTAGGGTTTTTTAAATCAGATTAACTCAGAGAAGAGAAAGCAGACAAAATCACATACAAGTGGTCTGAAAAACTCAACTGAAAACCCCCAAATTCTAGGGTTTCTGCTATTAATCGAGTGTAGAGATGAAAGCAAATAAATCAGCCAAGAATACGTTCAGAAAAACCCACAGGAACTAAAAAAATATTTTACGAAAACATGGTGAAAGAAAATACAGTAAAAGTAATCATAAGGATCGGTAGAAGAAAACATGTAGGAATCACAGTAGGAGCACATAGGAGCCATGGTAGAGCAAATACAGTAAAAGAAATATATACGAAACATAGTAGAATAGGTAAAATTGAAGAAACCCTAACTCGGAGAAGATGAACAGTTTTGAAAGCAAAATTTTGAAAGAGATTTAAGAAATCGTTTGAAAACCTAAAATAAACATGGATCTAGAGCAGATCTAGAGAAAATAGGAAAACCTCGGGAGGCTAGGGTTTCAGAAGAACCCTAGAAGTGAGAGAGGCCTAGAAAAAGGGTCTGCTCCGAGTCGAATGAGTCAGAGATGGACTCATAGGGCTAAGATATGCCGAAGTTGAGCCGGAGATGGACATAACACTCGAATCGGCGGAGATCTAAGCAAAGAACTTCAAGCTCGAACCTTGAATTTTCGAGTAACAGGGGTATGGGGGTACGTGAGGGTGAGTATAGGCTACCCAGGGCTTGGGACGCCGTTGATTCCGCTGAAACAAGGTGGAAACCAACGGAGTGGGGCTAGGGTTTTGGAGGGAGGCCAGAGAGAGTTTGAGACGAAGGGATTCTAGGGGCGGTTGATTTGAGTAAATGAAGTAGGGTTTAGGGGTGTTGTGAAATTAAAAAGGAATGGGGAGATCATGGCCGTTGATCAAAATGATCAATGGCCTGGATTAAAACGGTGGCCGGGTGGGTTTGGAAATGGGTCGGGTAATTGGGTCGTTTAATTGGGGTTAATTTGGGGTCAAATGTGGTTATAATTGAAATGGAAATAGGCTAGCCTTTGAATAGCCACTTTTCCTTTTTTTTAATTAATTAAAATAGTTAAAATTAATTTTAAAATAAATTGAAAATACAGTGCTAATTGATAACATATAAACATTAATTTAAAAATATCTGAAGCAATTTTATAATTATAAAACGCGGTTAATTATAACATAGGCTATAATTGCAATTTTGAACAATTTAGCTTAAAAATATCGAATAAATTTATAAAAATATGCAAAAATTACCTTAATCATATTTGGTGTAAATATAATAATGGAAAATAACTGACTCACATAAAGGACAATTTTGGAATAGTTATTGAGGTTTTATACTGTTAAAATAGACAATAAATTAATTCTAAAAATTTTAAATAAATTGGGAAAAATACTAAAACCTTTGGGGATGCTTGTATATGCATATGAATGCTATTTGAAAGTATTTTTGGGGTATAAAAATACATAGGAAAAAATTATGTATCAACATTGACAAAATAAACTCAGTCATGAACTAGGTCCATCATGTGAGACACAGTGTTGATATACTTACACATGTGACATACGTGTGAAGAAGATAAGTCGCAAGCATCAACAACAATATCTTCTGAGTTGATCGAAAAGGTTGCATAGGATAAGGAGTTGAAGTCTCCTTATGTGAAGAGAACTACATCCGGATCAAGGATATGGATTGGAGTTTGAATTGTTCTAGGACTCGAACTTGATGAAGGATCAACAATTCAAGTTTTAATCAAACTCTGATTACTAACTCTATAAATAATAATGATTGTTCTATTTTACAAGTGATTTCACATACACAGAAGTTAAACTAAATTGAGAGCAAAAGAACTAGGCGATTTTGCAAGCAATTTGTGTGTGATTCAAGTGTGCAAATCTGAAGCTACATGAACCAGAGTGAAGAACCAATTCCATTGTGTCTTTCTTTATTTCTAGTTCAATTGGAGTAAGTGTTTTCATATTGTACCTTTCAGCTTTATCTAGAAGCAATTGTATTAGGTACTTTGAGTATTCAAGTTAGAGTTAACTTGAAGGTGTCGCAACAATTGAGGTTGTGTGCTACACTGGGATTAGAGTTTAATACTTAGGTTTACAAGAGTTTTATAAATGCTGTTTTGGCTCAGTGCTTTTAGTGGAAGTTTGAAAAAATCCTACTGAGTAGTAGGCCGTATTTTTTTCACCTTTTGAGCCAGGTGTTTTCCATGTAAAAATCTCTGTGTTCTTTATTTTATGCACTCTTAATTCCGCAAATAGTCATAGTAAGTACATCTAGAAGAACCAGGTTCTTCTAGTGCGAAAATTAGGTACCACACAAATCATCCCCCCTCCCCCTCCCCCCCCCTTCTTGTGTGGTATTTATATTTAGAACATCATAAATTAAACCAAACAACTAATCTATTCAAGCGAATCCTAACGTATGAATATTTAACTAAAATTAATCTAAAATAACAAACTAAGAGAATAAAGAAAACAATGACAAACTTAAAGCCAAATTCAATGTGAGTGATTATACTAGAGCTATGGGTTAGCTAACAATCCCGTTGAGATTTCCACTTAAATCGTCTAATTAATTTATCTGATTTATTGGTTGACAGTATTAATATTGCTCGTAGCCTTCTCCTGAAGTACAACTCGCGTATTCAACCTAACCTAACGCCTATATTCCTATGGAATTAGGATTAATAAGAACGCATTTATAAGTCTCGTATAATAACCAAGCAAGACGATTAGGTATATTCATATCCTAACCGCAAATCCGCTCCCCCTAGGAGTGTTGGAATCCGTGTCTGCCTTCGTGTCTAGATGCGAACTTTGACGTGGATCCGCGTTTGCCTTCGCGTCTAGACGCGGACTTTGACGTGGATCCATCTTTTGAGTTTCTTCCAATTTGCGATGACTTTGCTTCACTTCGCTGTTTTGTGCCTTAAATTTTCTCCTTTTTCGCGTCCGACTTCGTGCCACGCACGAGAATAGACAAGCTCGCACTCCTCTAATTTCTTCTTTTTGTGTCGAATTGTTATTTTTTAATCATTTATCATCCAAAATCGTTCTTATACATAAGAAACACATGATGAGTATATTTCACTTCAAAAATTATGTAATCTCCCACGACACACACAAGAATTAATATACAAATATACTTAAAAATATGCACTTTTCATCATTTATCAAGTCTTGCATTTGCGAGACTGGAGCTGGCCTGGCTTCTTTCGCAATTGCGACAAGCCACTCGCATTTGCGAGCCAGGCTTTGCAAATGCGAAGCTTGCAAGCCTACTATGCGCAACAAAAATCTGCAATTTTTCTAAGTCCGAAATGCATCCCGTGGCCTATCCAAAATTCACCCGAGCCCTCGGGGTTCCGAATCAAACATGCACACTATCAAAAATATCGTACGGACTTATTCGTGTAATCAAATCACCAAAATAACACCATGAACATCGAATTAGACCTCAAAATCAATGAAATTTCTTAAAACTTCTTTGAATATCAACTTTTGCATTTAAGGACCGAATCACGTCAAATGGATTCCGTTTCTTACCAAAATTTACCGACAACTCATAGAAATATTGAACCTGTACCAAGCTCCGGAAGCATAATACGGGACCGATACCACAGGTTTCAGATAACATTTTACTTTCAAAAACCTTTATATTTTTCAGAAAACAATTTCTTTCAAAAATTCATTTCTCGGGTTTGAGACCTCGAAGTTCGATTTCGGGCATACGCCCAAGTCCCATATTTTCCTACGTACCCTCCGGGACTGTCGAATCATGGGTCCGGGTCCGTTTACTCAAAACGTTGACCGAAGTCAAATTAACTTATTTTATAGTCAAAATTTATTATTTTTTTTACGTATTTTCACTTAATAGCTTTCTTGCTACACGTACGGATTGCGCACGCAAATCGAGGTGATGCTAAAAGAGACTTTTAAGGCCTCGGAACGCAAAATTCATTTTAAAAACAAGTGATGACCTTTTGGATCATCACACAACTATAATTTGCTATCATTTAACTCATCATCCTATGCCTAACTTGCACCATGGCCAAAAGATATCACATGGTCCAATTAAGAGCCATCATATAAAGCATAGCAAAAAATTGTGTATTACCGGAAACATCTCTTATATAAAAAGAGCCTCTTGTCCTGTGCTTTGTATTTTTCAAAGAGCCTTTTATCCTATACAAAAGGAGAATAGGAAATTAAATATTTTTTAAATAAAAAATAATAACTTAGAAAAATCTCATAGCAAGAATATGAAAATTAGCATGAGAGAGAGAGCGCGCTGACACAAACCAAGGATACGAGAATATGAAAATTAGCATGAGAGAGAGTAGATGTGAATGCAATTATACTCCCCATTTATAAATACACATCAGCCTGATAATTCTTGGGCATTCAATTCATGCACTGAACTAACAAAAGAACAAAACCAAACTATCAAAAAATAATCAACCAAGTAAATTAGTAACTATGGCAAGATAAATTTACCACTTGTACTTTCATACATAATACATACCTATATGAATACAAAATTAATGTATATCCCAATCAAATATATAAGACGCTATCAAGTGAAGAGCGACACAAAAAGTTTGGGAAAAGATAGTATTATTGTTCTCTTATATATTAAAAAAAAAAATTTTATTTTGTATCGTTTGAGAATTAAGCTCTTGGGTGATTATTATTTTCTTGTTAGCTACTCATCTTTGAAAACCATTTAATTAGTGAAATCCTCCCATAAATCAGAGATCAATAGTTTCATGTACCCTTCTTAAAAAAAAACTGAAATCAAAGAAAAAAATGTGTAAAAGATATGTGTAATTTCAGAGTTGGGAAAAAATCTATATATTATTAAGGAGAGGAAAAAATCCTCTTCTTAAGCCAAGTGACAGTATAGAAAAAATCCGCATTGGTATAAGTAGTTAATAATTAGTTATTTAGTTAATCATTACTTATTGTATTGTCTTTGAATGTATATATCTACAAAATAATAAAATAAAATATCTATATCTATATTCTATTCTATATATTATTAAAAGAAAAATCCCTCTCCTTAAACCAAGTAGCAGCATAGAAAAAAACAACATGACATAAGTAGTTAATATAGTTATTTAGTTAATCATTACTAATTGGTTATTATTTTTGAATGTATACATCTATAAAATAATAAAATAAAATAATTTATAATAAAAAACAAAATTTGGAAAAAATTATCCATTCAAATTGGAGAGTAGTTTCAAGTTGGAGTTTTTAAAATATTTTAAAATAAAACAAAAATTACCATATAATAAAAAACTGAGAATTTTTTTTTTATTTTTTAAAATAAAATATTTGTTCTGAAATATCATTGAGAATAGAAGAATAAACTAAAAAATAAAAAAATATGTATCTTATATTATATTATAAAAATAAAGTACTATAAATTTTTTTAAATAAATTAATATGCTACTAAAAGTTTCAATTAACAATGCAATAATATCAAATATTGGATAATATAATTAAAAAAAATATAAAACAAAAAAGTTATTCATTGACTATATAAAAAGTTATTCAATGATTTTATTCATTAAAATTCAAATAATATTATTGATAACAATAGGATAGAACTTAAAATAAAACATATTTAAAGAGTAATAATATACATATATATTTTATTATATTACAAAAAAAGTTGTAGAAAAAAATATTAAATACAGTAATATGCTAATAAAAATTTATATTAACAATGCAATTGTATTAAATATTGGATAATATAATTAAAAAATAAATAAAAAATAAGTTATTATATGAGTATAAGTTCCTTTAATTTAATAGAATTTTTTTTAATTAAAATTCAGATAATATTATTGACAACAACTATATATATATATATATATGTATATATATTACATAAAGAAAGCGAGAAAATAAAAATATTAAATAAAGTAATATACTCATAAAATTTTTTGTTAACAATGTAAAAATAATAAACATTGTATAATAGAATAAAGAAAAATATAGAAGAAAAATGTTATTTAATGATTATATCAATCCCTACAATTTAATAGCGATTTTATTATTTGATATATCACATTGACAAATAAGATGACAATTAAAATTATCTAATTTGTTCAAACATGTCTAATCACAATTTAATTTAATTAAAAATTTTTAATATTAACCATGCATTGCGCGAATACAACTACTAGTATAGAATTAATACCGAAAACTCTTTATCGAAACTGCCTTTACTTTGTCGGTGACACTGACTTAACCAACGATGGCTGACGAAAAAGGATCGCAAAACTGTATACTTACCCTATGAGCAATTTAATTATTAAAATATCCATTTGGACCCAAGAACGAAAAATTCTTCTCTGCTTTACTGGATCTCTATGACACCACGAACGAAAATCACAATTTTTGATTATATCCAAAATGTAATGAATTTGTTATGAATAAGACTTTATAAAAGCGAAAAACAACTTTAAGAAAGTAGGTCAGATGTACTCAAAATTGTTGGGCAAGAATCGATCGAGAAGTACATAAACATGCAACAACTTTTTGCAGAGTAAGTGTATCATTCTCATGAAAAATCAAATACTATAAGAATTAGTAACATAGATGTAAGTGAGTGAGCGAGAGCGAGAAATAGATAGAATTACATCATAGACTGAATCATACAACATAGAACAAAAAAATTTGAGGATTTCTTTATTGTCTTGGTACGAACACGATCAATGGCAGTTCTTTTAGAATTTTAGAGAAATTGATGATTGTTTTCTTTGGGACTTTAACCGAGAGTTTCTTCAATCTTAGTACAAATGTGATTACTTTTTGATTGCTTGCTTATGGTGTCATATAAAGTTGATTGCTTGCTTATGGACGTTACTTTCGTTTCGATTCATATCCCATAACTGCTCTCTTAGTAGCCTGATGTGGCGACTTTTGGATTTTTAGAAATAGCAGAAAAAAGTAAAAAATAGGATAAAAGTCAAATAATTGACAAAATAGATAATTAGGTTTCCCGGGCAAATAAGAATGCCGCATCAGTCGGCCAATTTCCAACTTTATATAGATATATAGATGGTATACAAACGTGTTCAGTAGAGAAGCCCAACATCGTGATTAGGACCTACAGATGTACGGAAGATCCTCCCCAAAAATTTTCATGTTTCACGCTATAGCATTCTTACCGAAGTGGTTCTTTTGGACCCAATGAACTATAATGTGTGAAATAAAACTGAGCACCATAATATATATATAGCGTAGTATTTCATCGCGCTATACCTTAAAGGAACATTTGTCGTTAAGGCATAGCGCGGTGCAATACCGCGCTATACTTAAGTATTGGGCTCACAAATAATTCTTCTGGACTTAAGTGACAAACGAATAATTGAACTGGGTATCACCCATATATAAGGCACTATACCTCAAATAATTGTATCCACCAGATTGATTTTTTCCTTATTTAATGAGTTTAAGGATTTATTAAAAAAATCATGACAGGATCCTTCAAGTCTTCTGAAATATTTGTTCGTTAAGTTATTTTGCATTTTGTCATTGTCTGATGATTGAAGAATTAGGGTTTCATTATATTTGGGGGAGGGATAGGGTGAGGTTTTGGTGGCGAATAATTCAGTAAACTATAATTGTTCTCTACAGTATCATGTTAAGCTGCCACTTACAATGCAGTATGATACATTGATATCGTTGTTATGTAAAAAATAAGTGTGAGCAAAAGTTCGGTGAATACTAAAGTAACCGGAAGATATTCGTATTCTGTCATTCCGCAAGGGGTTGCTTGTTATGATGAGTTTAACATCGAAGACAATGAAACTCTAAGAGATTTTTTGAGTACTCCGGATGAATACCGGGAATTTCTTGTGATAATAATGTTAGAAATATATGTCAAGGCTGAAGACATTCGCAATAATGAGGTTCTGCAAAGTAGGGATATCTCTCAATCATCGGGTGGTTATTTTGGAGCAGTATAGCCGAACGGTTCTGGGTGAAAGATTTTGGCCTGATCTAAACATATTTTCATGGGTTAATGAGGAGCGAGAAAATAATTTCTCCCATAGTTTACAAAATCCACAAGTCGAGTGGTAAATTCCTTTGTGTTACGATGTTTATTTTTATGAATTGAATTTGTATTAACATTCATATATTCCACGAGGGGTACCGGCCATATATGAAATTTACAAATTATGAACCAATGCCCAGTTGAAATATGCCTAGTTTTGGTGTATTGGATCATGGTGGTCCATCCGGGAGTCATCATCAATAGAATAATGTCCATCATAGGATATCAACACATTATGATTTGTAAGTAAAGTGATAAAGCTATATGTAAAGTTTGGATCAATTTGAGAAAATTATTATTTTATTGGTTGTGCAGTGAAGACGAGCAACTTGAAGGTCCTGTCCTTACTCAATATCACGACCCAAAATCCACTAGTCGCGATGGCACCTAACCCAACTCACTAGGAAAGCCAACTATACTATCCAATTCCCATAATATTTAGTAAGGCACTTTAAACAAGAGAATTATCTAAATCGTATACACTTTCCTAAGTACTAATAGTACAAATCATGAGCTTCTAATAATAGAGTTTACAAACCTGATTTGAAGTAGATACATCTTCTGTTTGAAAAGTACGTAAACAAAGCTTTATAAACTAAGGCTACCATTAACCAGAGGTAGCTACAATAGGAACGCAGGTACATCATCAAATCTAACAATCATCAAACACAATAACATAGACATCCAGAATCTGCACGCAATGTGCAGGAAGTGTAGTATGAGTACAACCGATCCCATGTACTCAATAAGCAACAAACCTAACTTTAGGTTGAAAACAGTGACGAGCTTGAACATAGGTCGGATCCAACACCAATAACCAAATAGCAGTTCATAACAATGTAAAGCAAATAAATAAAGAAATAGCTCAGAGATAAAGTGCTCAGCCTTTTCGTAGTTTTTCGAAAACAGTTCAATTTTTCAAGTATACCAATGAAAGCCCAAATCATTTACCGAAACCGTCAAAAATATGAGTAAGTTTGAAAACTGTAACTTTTTCCCAAAAATCCTTTCAACAGTAAATATGATTTTTCATTTTCTTTCCAGATAGCATGTGGGAAATACCTCTCTATAACCACATATCAATGTGGGTAAAAAATCATGAATGATATGATACCGTACAATATGAGGAAAATGCATCTCTATGCCGTTATGTCATATGCATGCCAAATGCGATGCATTTAGTAATAAAACCATATGCATACTCTCAGTGTATCAATTCACTAAGTCATCCCATTCTCTTAGTCCTCACAACCACTCATCCCTCACAGTCACTTAGCACTCGGCACTTGACACTCAATAGGTACCTGCGCTCACTGGGGGTGTGCACAATCCGGAAGGGCTCCTTTAGCCCAAGCGCTATAATCTGCACGGATAACTAACATGCTGCACGGACAACTCACGTGCTATAGTATCAAATCAGAATCCACACGAAAAACTCACGTGCCATATTATCAATATTAGAATCTGCACAGACAACTCACGTGCTATAATATCAATATCAGAATCTGCATGGGCAACTCACGTGCTGCACGGACAACTCACGTGCTATAGTGTCAATGTCCTCACAATCAGGCCCTCGACCTCACTCAGTCATTAATCTCTCCAGTCTCTCGATCTCTCAATGTCATGAAACTAGCCCGACAACAATGATATGATGTATCAATAAATAACAACTAAGACATGATATGAATGCATGAATATGACTAAGTACGAAATATCAATGAAATCAGTGAGGTGACAGCAAAAAAAACCCCTATGGGTCCTAACAATATAAGAATAAAGCCTAAACATGATATCTAGCATGATTGACAGCCCAATTAATTAAGCACAATGTGAAAATACACATATCAACAAACTAGGGCCACTAAACAGTGCCAGGGAAACTCTCACGACTCGGATTTCCCACTACCGGGACTGTGATGGTGCCTAACATCGCACTTGCTAGGCAAGCCAATGTTAGAGTTATAATCACCTTTTTCCTTTACATTTTCATAGTTAAGATTAACAAAAGCTAATTCAAACAGAAATAAAAGTGGAAGTACATATTTAACTGATTATCTATATGCTATTAACAACTCCAAGACTGTTACCACCCAGAAACTAGTGTCAAAATCCACGAACGTTCTACAAATTACTACAAATACTGGTCTGAAAGAAAAAGTACATATGTCTCGAAAGAAAATAAAACAGAAATGTAGAACATAGGAATGGGACACTAGGGCATGTGGGCGCCTACAGGAATACGTTGGGTCTTCTGATGAGTGCCTGCACCTGATCTATCGATCAGCCACAACCAGCTCCAAAATCTGCACAGAAAGTGCAGAGTGAAGTATCAGTACAACCGACCCTATGTACCGGTAAGTGCCTAGCCTAACCTCGATGAGGTAGTGATGATGCTAAGGCGGGGCTTATACAATATAACCTACAACAGTATATTGTAAAATGAAAGGAAGTACGGAACAAATTGAAATAGTAACTTGCAGAAAAGTAAATACGGAACCCCAATATTTTGCCAGTACTCAATTATAAGCAATATTAAGAGAGTTACAATGCTACAGAATAAAATTACAGCAGAGGAAGAATATGTAAACAATAAAATGATGCGGCGTGCATCCCGATTGCACCATATAACAATTAACAATATGAACATTCATCCTTATTACTCCTTGTTGAGGCGTGCAAACCGATCCCACCAGTCCACCCTTATTACTCCTCAATATATCACCCTTATTCCTCCTATTGCGGCATGGAACCCGATCCCACCTATTCACCCTTATTACTCCTTGTTGTGGTGCGCAATTCGATCCCACTAGACAATCACATTTCACCCTTATTCCTCGTGTTGCGGTGTGTAACCCGATCCCACCATATCCGTACCAATCACAAAATTATAACAGGTACTTCATAATTTAGCTCAAATTCCTCCAGAACCTTTATACCTCAAACAAAAACAATGGGAAATATATACAGTTATGAAACTTCATCAGTTAATACTACACAACGAGACCAACCAAAGTGTACCCTGAAGCACCAATAAACCAGCTTAAAGCCTTACACAAACAATGTAATATAATAAAACTACGGAACAATTGATACCTTCAATAGAGAAAATAACATTTAACAACAAGCAATTAGACATGGAAGCATCAATAAGCAAGCAGTTAAGACAGTAAAACAATATACTAGGAACGGGAAAGTGGACAGGCTAAACAGATACTTTGGTGGCGCATAGGTACTCGTAACCACACCTATACACCACACACATGGAATTTCACATAGCAATTAAGTCGGAGATCCCTAATCCCTCGAGTCAAGGTTATGATAAACACTTACCTCAATTACCGCTTTACCTATCGATTCCACCTCTAGTCCATTCATTTCTAGTTATAATTAACTGAATAACATCAGTTATCTTTAAAGAAATCAATTCTAATGCATAATTATAGGTTTTCCAATATTTTCCCCAAAAAGTCTAAAATCGACCCCGGGCTCGCTTGGTCAAAATCCAAAATTCGGACCAAAATATGATTACCCATTCATCCATGAGACTGGATATACAATTGATTTTGGAATCCGACCTCAATTTTAGGTCTAAATCCCTAAATTTCAAAATCCCTAAATTTCAAAATCCCTAAGTTCTACCCAAAAATACCCAATTCCACCATGAAAAACCCTAGATTCTAGGATAAAATCTTGTAAAAAGATGTAAAAGATTGAAAGACATGAGTTAAGAAACATTTACCTATGACTTAGGGAAGAACTAGCCTTTGGAAAATCACCTCTTGAAGTTTAGGTTTTGAAAAATGGTAAAATGAATGATAAATCCCGTCTAAGTCCAAAGTTATCAACTACAGATGTCGCATTTGTGACCTAAGCTTTACAAATGCGAAGCTCGCAATTGCAAAGGGGATATCGCAATTGCGAAGCCTTCAAAATTCCTACTGCCTTTGCAAATGCGAGGAAAGTGTCACAATTGCGATCACTAACCTCGCAAATGCGAAGAAAATATAGCTTTTGCGATCCATACCCCTCCCAAACTCCCTTCACATTTGCGAAGGTTTGTTCGCATTTGCGAACTGTGCTGGCCCACCCTTCTAATCACAATTGCGATGTAAGGCTCGCAAATGCGGACCCTATAGGGCTCGCAATTATGAGATCAGGGGCCTGCAATAAGTAGAGGCATACCAGCAACAACCTCTAAGTTCTAAATCACTCCGTGGTCTATCTAAAACTCACTCGATCCCTCGGGGCTCCAAACCAAACAAGCACAAAAGTCTTAAAACATCATACGAACTTGCTCATGTGATCAAATCGCCAAAATAACATCTAGAAATTTGAATTTAGCGTCAAATTGCATGAAATTTTCAAGATAGTTTCAAAACTTCTGTTTTAAAGGTCTGAATCACGTCAAATCAATTCCGTTTTCCACCAAATTTCATAGATGAGGTCTAAATATCATAACGGACCTATACCGGGATTTGGAACCAAAATACGGGCCCGATACCAACAAGATCAAATCCTTTAAATTATTACATTTTCAGTCTTATCAATTTCCTTCAAAAATTCATTTCTCACGGTAGGAGCCTCGAAATTCGATTCTGAGCATATGCCCAGGTCCCATATTTTACTACGGACCCTCCGAGACTATCGAAACATGGGTACGGGTATGGGTCCATTTACCAAAAATATTGACCGAAGTCAACAAAAATTAATTTTTTTAGGCCAAAAATCTTTATTTCCTAAATATTTCACATAAGGGCTTTCCAGATACACACTCGGACTGTGCACACAAATTGAGGAGAGATATAATGATGTTTTTAATGCCCTGGGACACGGATTTGAGTTCTAAAATAGAAGATGACACTTTGGGTCATCACATTCCCCACCTCTAAAACAACCATTCGTCCTCGAACAAACATAGAAAAGTACTTGATCCAGTGAAAGGATGGGGATATCTGCTCCGTATATTGGAGTCGGCCTCCTAAGTAGCTGACTAACCAGGCTGACCTCTCTACTGCACACAAATCAAAGGATAATTCTTCGATCTCAATTATCGAACCTGCCGGTCTAGAATAGCTATTGGATCCTCCTCGTAAGTCAAATCCTTGTCCAACTGGACAGTGCTAAAGTCCAACACGTAGGATGGATCGCCATGATACTTTCATAGCATGGACACATGGAACACTGGATGCACTGCTGATAAACCTGGTGGCAATGCAAGTTTATAGGCCACCTCTCCCACTCGATCAAGGCTCTCAAAAGGCCTGATGAACCTAGGGCTTAACTTGCCCTTCTTCCAAAACCGCATCACACCCTTTATGGGTGACATCCGAAGCAACACTCTCTCTCCGACCATGAATGCCACATCACGAACCTTACAATCAACATAACTCTTTTTCCTAGACTGAGTTGTACGAAGTCTATCCTGGATGATCTTAACCTTATCCAAGGCATCATGTACTAAATATGTACCCAACAACTGAGCCTCCCCCGGCTCAAACCATCCAACTGGTGATCGACACCGGCTACCATACAATGCCTCATAGGGAGTCATCTGGTTGCTCGACTGATAACTGTTGTTGTAGGCAAACTCCGCTAATGGAAAGAACTGATCCCAAGAACATCCAAAGTCAATAACACAGGCGCGGTGCATATCCTTCAAGATCTTAATAGTGCGATCACACTATCCGTCCATTTGAGGGTGAAATGTTATGCTTAAATCGACCCACGTACCCAACTCATGTTGTACTACCCTCCAAAAATGCGAGGTAAACTGCATACCTCGATCAGAAATGATAGACATGGGCACACGATAAAGACGAATGATCTCATGGATATAGATCTCTACCAACCGCTCTGAAGAATAGAAAACTGCCACAGGAATGAAATGCGCTGACTTAGTTCACCTATCACAATAACCCATATGATGTTGGGCATATTTCTATATGTTTTGATATTACTTCACTCATATTTTAACCACTTTTTGGTGTTAAAAATGGCCAACATGCTTTAATTATTGGTTTTATGACTAATGGAGTTGTGTGTGATGATTTAGGGTGTTTGGAGTGAAAAGATATGAAGAAAAAGTGCTCCAACTAGAGAAGAAGAGGGTGGATGCGTCGCATCCAACCTTGGAAAGAAGGTTACTTGGTGCACCCTTAGTAGTGAAGTCGGCCCATAGCATCCCCATAGCATCAGCACTTGGGCAAAGCTGAGATGGAGGAATAAAGGGTGGATGCTTTGCATCTACCCTAGCATGCGAAGCTGAGAAGCGGAGGACGAGGCGGATGCAAACCATCCACTCCAGCATCAATCCTTGGAGCTGCGTTGGACAAGAAATAGGAAAACTTTGGCTTACGACTTTTGTTTGCACTATATAAGCCAAAACCGCCCTTTTTAGGTCATGAAACACACTTTTTGAAGGGAGTTCGACCTAGGGAGAGCAAGGAGCCGCCGTGGAGGATGGGTTTCATCTTTTTTTCCACCAAACTTTGTAATTTTTATGTATCTTTGTATGATTTGTTGTTTGGATACCATGTCTATGTGGAGCTAAACTTCACGTTATAGGGTTATGGTTCTTTCATGATTATTGTTATTTGGATATTGATTTTGCTTTCTTGATTTATCATATTGGTTTATTTATTCAATCCTGCACTTAAGTATTTAATTTCTTGATCACAAATTAAATATTATTAACGAATCTAGAGTTGAACTCGAAAGTGGGAATTCTAGATTGCATATAGGATTGAGTAGAGCAAGTTCTTGAACCTGGGCATCGAGGAATAGATTCGCGGTTAGGATAGACATATATCTAATTTCCTTGCTTGGTTGATTTATAGGAATTATAAATGCGTTCCTGTTAGTTCTAATTCCATAGACATATAAGCGTTAGGTTAGCTTGAATAGGCGAGAAAGAACGCGATAGATTCTTATAAGCAATATTAACCCTATTTACCAATAAACCAGATAAATTAATTAGTCAATTCAATTGAAGAATACAATATGATTGTCAGATAGCCCATATCCCTAGATCGTTTTCATTACATTGATAACATAAAAATATGCTCTTCAGTCAAAGCTCATTATTTATATTTCTTTATTAATTAGTTTAGAAACAAATACTTCTAGGTTTAATTCTTGTTTAGATAATTAGAATAGTCTAATTTAGTTAATAGTTAATCACAAGTTCTCATGGGATCGACATCCCACTTTTAGTCACTTTATTACTTGACGACCGCGTATACTTGCATGTGCGTTTGACTGCAAAACCATACTGCGTCGAACATCCTCTGAGTCCGTGAGAGTCCAACAATGAAATCCATCGTGATATGTTCCCACTTCCACTCAGGAATCTCAATCTTCTGAAACAAACCACCAGGCTTCTGATGCTCGTACTTTACCTGCTGAGAATTCAAACACCGAGCTACATATGCAACAATATCCTTTTTCATCTTCCTCCACCAATAATACTACCGCAAGTCCTAATACATCTTAGCGACGCCCGGATGAATAGAATGGTAGGAACGGTGGGCCTCTTCTAGGATCAACTTACGAATCCAATCCACATTAGGCACACAAATATGGCCTTGCATCCTCAAAACTCTGCCATCTCCAACCATAACCTTCGTGGTACCACCGTGCCGCATTGTATCCCTAAGTACAAGCAAATGAGGATCATCATGTTGTCACTCCCTAATATGATCAAACAAGGAAAATCGAGCCACCATGCAAGCTAAAACACGACTGGGCTCAAAAATATCCAACCTCACGAATTGATTGGATAAATCCTGAACATCTAATGTAAGCGGTCTCTCACCGACTAGAATGTACACACGGCTGCCTATACTGGCTGATTTCCTACTCAAAGCATTGGCCACCACATTGGCCTTCCCGGGATGATACAAGATGGCGATATCATAGTCTTTCAAGAACTCTAACCACCTTCGCTACCTCAAATTGAGATCCTTGTGCTAGAACAAATATTGAAAACTCTTATGATCCGTGAACATCTCACACGATACGCCATATAAATAATGCCTCCAAATCTTCAGCACGTGAACAATGGATGCTAGCTCTAAGTCATGAATTGGATAATTCTTCTTGTGATTCTTCAACTGTCGTGAAGCATATGCAATAACCTTGCCATTCTGCATCAACACCGCACCAAGTACAATACGAGAGGCATCACAATATACTATATAAGGCCCTAAACCTGTGGGCAACACCAATACTAGTGTTGTAGTCAAAGCTGTATTGAGCTTCTGAAAGCTCGCCTCACACTCATCCGACCACCTGAACAGGGCACCCTTATGAGTCAACCTGGTGATTGGGGCTTCTATAGATGAAAACCCTACCATAAACCTACGGTAATAACCCGCCAAACCCAAGAAACTCCGGATCTCTATAGCTGATATGGGTCTAGGCCAGTCCTTTACTTCCTCAATCTTCTTAGGATCCACCTGGATACCAATACTGATACAACGTGACCCAAAAAAGTAACTGAATCAACCAAAACTCACATTTCGAAAACTTAGCATATAACTAGCTGTCTTTCAAAGTTCGAAGAACAATTTTAAGATGCTGCTCATGATCCTCTCGGCTAGAGGAGTAGATCAAGATATCATCAATGAAAACAATCACTAAAGAATCCAGATAGGGCCTGAACACCCGGTTCAGAAAATCCATAAATGCTGCTGGGGCATTTGCCAAGATAAATGACATCACTAAGAACTCATAATGCCCACATTGAGTTCGAAAAGCTGTCTTAGGGACATCGAATGCCCTATTCCTCAACTAATGGTAGCCAGATCTCAATCAATTTTCAAAAACACCTTGGCACCCTGAAGCTAATCAAATAAACCCTCAATCCTCGACAATGGATACTTGTTCTTGATGGTGACTTTGTTCAACTACCGATAGTCTATGCACATCTTCATCGGCCCATCGTTCTTCTTTACAAACAACACCAGCGCACCCCAAGGTGATACACTTGGCACTAGGTATTATAAAGCCTTTATCAAGCAAATCTTGCAACTACTCCTTCAATTCTTTCAACTATGGCGGGCCATACGGTACAATGGGAAAGAAATGGGCTGAGTGCCAGGAGCCAAATCAATGCAAAAGTTAATATCCCTGTCGGGTGGCATCCCCGGCAAGTATGCAGGAAAAACCTCTAGGAACTCCCGAACAACTGATACAGAATCCATGGAATAAAGCTCTGCACTAGAGTCACGATGTAAGCCAAATAAGTCAAATACCCCTTCTCAACTATATGCCGAGTCTTCATATAAGAGATAACCCTGCTGGTAGTATAACCAGGATGCCTTCTCCATTCCAATTGAGGAAACCACGCAATGCTAAGATCACAGTCTTGGCATGACAATCCACTATAGCATGATAAGGTGACAACCAATCCATCCCCAAAATGACATCGAAATCAACCATATCGAAGAGTAAGAGATCTACACTAGTCTCAAGACCCCCAATAATAACCACACACGAGCGATAGACACAATCTACAATAAAAGAATCCCTCACCGGTGTGGACACATATACGGGAGCACTCAAAGAATCACGAGGCACAACCAAATATGAAGCAAAATAAGAAGACACATAGGACTATGTAGACCCTGGATCAAACAGAACTGAAGCATCTCTACTACAACCAAAACAGTACTTGTGATAAACAGCATCGGAGGACTCAGCCTCAAGCATGGCTGGGAAAGCATAAAATAGGGGCTGGGCCCTACCACCTGAACCATATCCCTAGGACGACCTCCACCTATAGCGGCCTGGCCTTCACCTCTAGTGGCCTGGCCTCCATCTCTGACAGCCTGACCTCCACTTCTAGCAGGCCAACCCCTACCTATGGCTCCTTGAAGCCTAACTCTAGCTGGCTAAGTGGCGGTGCTGGGATCATGGCATAAGAACCCTGCTATTGTGGCTGAATACCCACGAATCTCGGACAGGTCCTCTGGATATGCCCCTACTCACCACACTCGAAACATCCATCCTAATACTACGACCAAAAAAGTTGAGACTGACCTTGATGAGCTAGCTGACCGCGATAATAGCTCTGAAGAGGAGGTGCTTTTATAGGAGCTGGCGGTGCACGATAAGCTGGTTGCCCTGATGGAGGTACATAAGGACCACGACCCCCTGAAGCTCCATGGGGTGTCTGAAGTGCTGAATGAAAAGACGTGGGAGGATGGCCCCTACCAAAAGTTCCCCAACCTCCAAAAGAGGCCCCACTGAATCCATCGGAGTGACGAGGCCTCTTGTCAGACCCCTGACCACTCCCCTATGATAGAACTAGCTCAACTTGTTTGGCCATATTGGCTACTTCTTGGAAAGAAACCTCACTCCATGACTCCTTAGCCATCTGTAATCTGATAGGCTGAGCAAATCCCTCAATAAACCTCCTCACCCTCTCTCTCGGTAGGAAGTATAAGAAGATCATGACGGGTCAAATCAACAAATTTGGTCTCGTACTGAGTGATGGTCATAGAACCCTGGTAAAGGTGCTCGAACTTCCTCCGATAGTCCTCTCTCTGAGTGATAGGAAGATACTTGTCGAAAAAAGCTGAAAGAACTGGTCCTAAGTGAGAGCTAGTGACCAAGCTGGTCTGGCCAAATAATAATCCCTCCATTATTTCTTGGCGTAACTGGATAGACAAAAAGCAGCAAAGCCGACTCCATTGGTCTTCACTATCCCCATGTTCCGTAATACCTTGTGACAATTGTCCAGATAGTCCTGGGGATCCTCTGAAGATATACAGTCATAAGTGGTGGTGAAAAGCTTGGCAAACATATCCAATCTCCACAAGGCCTCAGAAGACATAGTTGATCCATCACCGGTCTGTGCTACAACACCAGGTGGAACTACCCAACTAGCTAAGCTGCTGGAGTCTGAAACTGGGGAGCCATCTACTCCCGAGTGTGAGTAGAGATAGTCTTTGCTCCTTACCCAGCATGAGAGACGGCTGGTGCTATAGGAAATGTACCGTCCAGAGTAACACAATCCATAAGGCCCACTAGACGGACCAAAGCATCATGAAGTACCGGGGTAGCTATGAACCCCTCTGGAACCTGATCTGGCCCTTCTGGAACGGTCTGGGCCGGAGCCTCCTCATTAAACTCTACCTGAGGCTCCACCGCTGGTGCTACTGCTCGAGCTCTGGGCTGAGCCCTGCCCCTGCCTTGGCCTTTAACACAGCCTTGGCCTCATCCTCTGCCCCTCGTAGGAGCTGCCACTGGGGGCTCGGGCTGCTGATCAGCTATAAAGCGGTATGCGTTCTCGGCATCTGTGAAGGAACATAGTAGAGAGTTCAATTAGCATTGAGAGATCAAATCACACGACAGTGAAGAATAGAAGAGAAATTGTTCCTAACTCTGTAGCATCTTGGGATAAGCACAGACGTCTCCGTACTGATCCCTCCAATTCTACTAAGCTTGTTCATGAATTGTGAGGCCTAGGCAATCTAGTGCTCTGATACCAACTTGTCACAACCCGGATTCCCTACCACCAGGACTATGATGGCGCCTAACATCGCACTCTCTAGGCAAGCCAACGTTAGATTTATAATCACTTTTTTACTTTACATTTTCATAGTTAAGATTAACAAAAGCTAATTCAAACTAAAATAAAAGTGGAAGTACATATTTAACTGATTATGTATACGCTATTAACAACTCCAAAACTGTTACCACCCAAAAACTAGTGTCACAATCTACGAACATTCTACAAATTACTACAAATACTGGTTTGAAAGAAAAAGTACATCTGTCTAGAAAGAAAATAAAATGGAAATGTAGAGTATAGGAAGGGGATGTCAGGGCCTGCGGACGCCTGCAGGACTACCTTGGATCTCCTGATAAGTGCCTGTATCCGATCTCTCGATTAGCCACAACCAGCTCCAAAATCTGCACCAAAAGTGCAGAGTGCAGTATCACTACAAGCGATCCCATGTACTGGTAAGTGTCGAGCCTAACCTCAATGATTTAGTGACAAGGCTAAGGCGTGGCTTATACAATATAATCTGCAACAGTATATAATATAACGAAAGGAAATAGGGAACAAATTGAAACAGTAACTTACAACAAAGTAAATACGGAACCAAGATATTTTGCCAGTACTCAGCTATAACGTATCCTTAAGAGAGTTACAATGCTACGAAATAAAATCACAGTAAAGGAAGAATATATAAACATTAAAATGTTGTGGCGCGCATCCCGATCCCACCATATAATAATTAACAATATGAATATTCACCCTTATTACTCCTTGTTGCGACGTGAAACCCGATCCCACCAGTACACCCTTATTACTCCTCAATATATCACCCATATTCCTCCTATTGTGACATGCAACCTGATCCCACATGTCCACCCTTATTACTACTTGTTGCACGCGTAACCCGATCCTATTAGACAATCACATTTCACCCTTATTCCTCCTGTTGCGGCGTGCAACCTGATCCCACAATATCAGTACCAATCACAAAATAAGAACAAGTACTTCACAATTTGGCTCAAACCCCTCCACAATCTTTGTACCTCAAACAAAAACAACGAGAAATCTATACAGTTATGAAACTTTATAAGTTAATACTATACAGGGAGACCAACCAAAGTGTACACTGAAGCACCAATAAACCATATTAAACCAACAATGTAATATAATAAAACTATGAAATAATTGATTCCTTCAATAGAGAAAATAATATTTAACAAGAAGCAATTAAACATGGAAACATCAATACGCAAGTAGCAGTTAAGATTGGAAAATAATATACTAGCAACGGGGAAGAGACATGCTAAACAGATAATTTGGCGTCGCATAGGTGCTCCTCACCACACCTATATGCCACATACATGGAATTTCACATAGCAATTAAGTCGGGGATCCCTAATCTCTCAAGTCAAGGTTCGACCAAACACTTAACTTAATTTAACGGCCAATTCAAAGCTCAATTACCGCTTTAACTCTCGATTCTACCTCCAATCCACTCGTATCTAGTCATAATTAACTTAATAACATCAATTATCACTAAATAAATAAATTCCAATGCATAATTATAGGTTTCCCAACATTTTTCCCAAAAAGTCAAAAACTGACCCCGAGCTCGCTTGATCAAAGCCCGAAATTTGGACATAACCCGATTACCCATTCACCCCGAGCTTGGATATATAATTGGGTTTGGAATCTGAACTCAATTTGAGGTCTAAATCTCCAAATTTCAAAATCCCTAAGTTCTACCCAAAAACACCCAATTCCGCCATGAAAAACTCTAGATTCTAGGATGAAATCTTGTAAAAAGATGTAAAAGATTGAAAGAAATGAGTTAAGACACATTTGCCTATGATTTGGGGAAGAACTAGCCTTTGAAAAATTACCTCTTGAAGTTTAGTTTTTGAAAACTAGGAGAATGAATGAAAAATCCCATCTAAGTCCAAAGTTATCAAGTGCAGATGTCGCATTTGTGACCTGAGCTTCGCAAATGTGAAGCTCGCAATTGCGAAGGGGCTATCGCAATTGTGAAGGCTTGACAATTCCTTCTGCCCTCATAAATGCGAGGAAAGTGTCGCAATTGTGATTACTGACCTCGCAAATGCGAACAAAAGATCGCATTTGCGATTCATACCCTTCCCAGACTCCCTTCGCATTTGCGAACTCTTTTGGCCTCGCCTTCTAATCGCAATTGCGATGTAAGGCTCGCAAATGCGGACCCTAAAGGGCTCACAATTGCGATGCCTAATCTCGCAATTGCGAGATCAAGGGCCTGCAACAAGCAGAGGCATACAAACAACATCCTCTAAGTTCCAAATCACTCTGTGGCCTATTCAAAACTCACCCGAGCCCTCGGGGCTCCAAAAGAAATATGCACACAAGTCTTAAAATATCATACGAACTTTCTCATGTGATCAAATTGCCAAAATAACAACTAGAACTACGAATTTAGCACCAAATTGCATGGAATTTTGAAGATAGTTTCAAAACTTCTATTTTCTCAACCAAAGGTCCAACAACAACAACAATGGCCTAGTATATTCCCACAAATGGGGTCTGGGGAGGGTAATATGTACGCAGACCTTACCCCTTCCCCGAGGGACAGAGAGGCTATTTCCAAGAGACCCTTAGCACAAGAAAGCAAAAAGAGACGATATATTAGTAATATATCACGTCAAATCAATTCTGTTTTCCACCAAATTTCACGAAAAAGGTCTAAATATCATAATGGACCTTTACCGGACTTCGAAACCAAAATATGGTCCCGATACCAATAAGATCAAATGCTTTAACTTATTACATTTTCAGTCTTATCAATTTCCTTCAAAAATTCATCTCTAGGGATAGGGATCTCGGAATTTGATTCCGGGCATAGGCCCATGTCCCATATTTTACTATGGACCCTCCGGGATCGTCAGAACACTGGCCTGGGTCCGTTTACCCAGCATATTGACCGAAGTCAACAAAAATAAAAATTTTAGGCCAAAAATAATAATTTTCTAAAATTTTCACATAAGGGATTTCTGGATACATGCCCGGACTGCACATGCAAATCGAGTTGAGATAGAATAAGGTTTTTAAGGCCTCGGGACACGGATTCGAGTTCTAAAATAGAGAATGACCCTTTGGGTCATCATCGAAATAACAGAGTAATAATTCATAGGGTGACGCCCACACGCCCGTCAACTAGTATGTGGGTCACCTAAATACCAATCACACAATACATAATTTGGGATTTCATACTCTCAACACTAAGTTTAGAAGAGTTACGTTTCTCAAACAAGCCAATCCCACCATCGAGCAAGTCATGTGATGCTCCAAAAATGTCATCACGTGCATTCTGACCTTTAAACGGCTCGAAACTAACCAAAAATAACTCAAATACATCAAACAATGTGAAAGGAACCAATCCCAATTGAAAAAGTTTGAATCTTTAATCAAAAGCACAAAATCGGCCTAAAAGGCCGACTCAGGCCTGCACCTCAGAACCTGACAAAACTCACAAAATTCGATAACTCATTCAATTATAAGTCCGAACACACTAATTTCACTCAAATCCGACTCCGAATCGATGTTCAAAACTTAAAAATTCACTTTATGAATAAAAAAACCCCAAATTTCACTTTGAAATTATCAATCAAATCCCAAAAACGAAAATGGTTTCATGAAATATAACCAAAACCGAGTACAAAACACTTACCCCAATCCATATGGTGAAAATTTCCTCCGCAATCGCCCAAGTCTGAGCTCCCCAACTCAAATTATGACAAAATGAACAAACCCTTGTTTTATTAATTTTTTTGCCAATTGTTCTTCCTCGTTTCTTGTGCCAAACGATCTCGAAACTCGCTTTTATACCTCCAATGAATTTCTTGTGAAATTTTATTCATGTTAGGATTTTGAATCACTGTATTTTACCTTGTAATGAAGGAGATATGTTGGTTTCAATATTTGTAAATAGTGTAGATTTTTAAATACGAATTCAATGGCAATTTCGTAATTAATCTGAAAAATCTTGTAACCCAATACTTAGTAAAAAAATTATAAATTCTTCATACGATGTCCAAATTCGATGATTCTTTTTGCTATGGCTCCGTAATTACGATACAGATCTAATGATTCAATCAAAATAGAATCGCAGCTTATTTGCTTAATGTAGTACCATTTATGCCTGACGAAACGACGTCGAAACATAAGAAAAACGAGCGCAACGCAGCCAAAACCTATCTGAAACTCATCCGAGTCCCTCGAGACCCTGTACGAACATACTAACAAGTTATAAAACATAACACGGACAACCTCAAGGCCTCAAATCATGCATAACAACATTGAAACGACAAAACACGTATCAAATCAAACTTAATGAACTTTCGAGCTTTCGACTTCCAAAAAATCGCGCCGAAACATATCAAATCAACTCGGAATGAACTCAAATTGTGCACACAAGTCCTAATACATCATACAGAGCTACTCATACCTCCAAACTACCGAGCGAATGCTCAAAACGATCGGTTGGGTCGTTACATTTTGCCCCATTTAAATACACGGTCGTCGTCGAACATGCCAAGAGTTGTTCCTAACCCGTCAAACTGTCGTGTAACCTTACCATGCCCATACTCGGGGGAGATCCCACCACCCTATTCCATATAGGCCCGACAATACAACATAACTGAAGATCATTACTTCAACCTTAGTCCGTAAACTATAGAGTCCAATTTTTAACATCTGAAATTTACTACAAGACCCGAACTTTGCATCTACACATTGTATATGCCTGAACAAGCTATATCGTCATAACCACAGCCCAAGATGTAATCACCCAACATACCACACGAATCGCATACTCGTAGTAAAATTTCTGATCACAGTAGTTTCTCAAAACAACCAATATCGGTAATAAACTTCAGACCAAACAAAACCTTGTTCTAAAGCCTTTGTGTACTACTGATGATCAAAGAAACACACAAAAACTTATAACCATTCATCAGATCAACCAGATGTGGAACTCCCTCTCCTTTGATAGGAACTATAGCAAATTTCTAAGCCGATCAACAATAATATCTTGCCAAATATACCGCAATCAGGTCCGATAGCACCTGTTCTAGGTCCGATGACATCATCTCATCTAACATAATCACTATAGTGACATGCCACATCCATACAATCTAAATCTACAACCTGTGCAATTCGTGCACCAGCAAGCAACAATCCTAATGTACTCAAATCATAGAAAATGACTCAAATGAGAGTACTGTCCTGCAAGCTTAACAAGTAGTACCACAACTAAATGCCGAAAATCCATCACACAACCTAGGACCATCACAAGAATATAACAGAAAGGTTCATACCTCAACATAACTTCGCTGCAATGCGTTTCCCCATCCAATTATTGGTCCATGGCATATACCTCAAGCCACATTGCTCAAAATCAACAACCATGCAAAATTCGAGATCAAGCACCCAAAGTGAATTACCATAACATCGGAGAAGCAAATGACACAACGCCACACAAAACTCAAAAGAGCATAACTAATACGCAATCAATCATGCAATACCCAAATACCCATCTTGCACAAGTTCCGCTATAAGACACCAATAGAACCGCACCATGTGTGCATATAACCAATGAATAACAACTCCGCGTAGCATAGAAGAGTAACTCACAGATCATAGAAGAACACGAATGATATCAACAATAACCGAATGAGACATCCGTCAACCATAGAAGTGTGGAGACAACCAATCCGACCCGGTGTAGAATACACATCCTAATTGGGCTTACCAATGGACCCCAGATCAACTCTGGTCATCCACAAATCGATAAATAACCCTTCGAAGGTCTACAATGGCCTAACCATAACGCATACCATCCTCTGACTAGCTTTGGCCACATTTTTACAGTCCACAACCACGAAATAATTTGCTCCTGAGAACTCCTAGTCTCCAAATCCATAGAACATATGAATCACCATATCTAAACTCCAACTCCACCAACCAAATGTCTAACACATCTCTAATACACGATCATCCCATGAGGAATACTTCTAAAATTCTTCTGTGCCATAAAGAAAAATTTGAACATCAATAGTCGATCAACTAGACGAGTACCATAATACCAGTGAAGTATCCATAAATCAAAACACATTTCCCCTTCTAAATTATATACTCTCATAAAGACATACCAAATAGTAATGTCATTTACCTAGTGATGAAACAGTCTATATTGCCTAAGAAATTACATCCTTCCCTTCAAAACCAAATCATGACCTTCCACTTGCCAATTTCAATCCCACACAACACACCGCATATACCATGCCATTATATGAAAAATGCGAGAACTCTATAATCCACTTCGAGTCACGATCAAATAAATACTAAGTTAGCCAAGAACCTTCCATTTGATCCCATCCAGGAGAAAATCACAATACGTAACTTGTCCCACACACCAATAGGGAATGTACATCTCAAACCATGGTAGAAACCATCAAGAACTCTCTGGACCCCATTTGCACTTAACCAAACCATCAAGACTGAATCCCTCTAACTCAACCAAGTTACGCAAGCCATCAAAACCCGAGGGTATCACCACAGAACACCTATAGAAACTCACTCATCATAAGAACCAAAAGAGCCAATCACATCTGTTACCATGATGATCCAACCTGCTACCAAGCTGTCCTATTTTCCCGAGGTACTTTTGAATTACCTTCAAATTGATACTTCTCATTGCCATAATACCACAATCCTCAACCAAGATTCACCACACGATCTGCAAGCATAAAACCACACTGCCCTAAGGCTCATAAGCCGCCGAATGCTCTCCCAAGCACCACAAAAGTACCATAACTGAGGTACCTACTTTGAAGAGACCTTGTGTGGATCTAAGTTGTTCCTCTTACCTTCTTACTACTAAAATATAGAATCCATAAGGATATAGAAATGCCACAAGTCTCGACATCATCCAATGTAAATCTCAATTTCTAGCCATATGCATATCCCGAAGATTCCCAATTGCTACATATAATTATTGAACCAATTAGAACCATTCTCGAGAGTCATCCACTCTGCTCAAATCACAATTAGACTGATCAAACGGACCGAACGACCTGTGCCCCATTAGCACACCAACACCTAAGGAAGTAACCACACCTTAATGCAACCAAATAAATTCCCGCTATGCACATTACATCATTCACCAATTAAAACTCAAATTATTCCGTGATTTACATATACCCATAAAGTGTAATACAACTCGT
Organism: Nicotiana glauca; assembly: GCA_026770625.1. Taxonomy (NCBI): domain Eukaryota; kingdom Viridiplantae; phylum Streptophyta; class Magnoliopsida; order Solanales; family Solanaceae; genus Nicotiana; species Nicotiana glauca. Next base: position 39,930 of record MU740680.1, read on the forward strand.
ATCCAGGAATTTCTTTACTCGAGTCATCCTCGATCTCACCCTCTATAGAACATAACTCATTCACAAGTATACCTCAAACCGAAACCAATAAAAACATAACCATGTAATCAACTTATCAATAGTGGACTCCTCCACTTAGCTCAAAGCCATAGATAAAAAAACACCATAACTCGCAATGCTCATACTTCATTACAACCATAATACCGTAGTGAGTCAACTAAATCCTCTATAAGATCGTATAACACAAACCATGTAGCATCTCAAATCATCTACAAATCTCGCATTCTCCCTTGTAACGGTTAAGCCAACTCTCATAAGTGATCCAAAATCAATTTGTAGCACATATAATTCAATTGTAAAAGAGAACTTACTACAAAACAACAAAGGGATCACGCAACCTCAGGACACCCCGTAGGAGATAACCCACCTGCATAGCCTCTAACTGATATCTTTCCACACGCTTCCATAGTCACAATTATTACAAAATTACTTAATCTTCTTGAATCTGAACTGATCAACAAGACATGAGAATTTTATTCGTTCTGCAATTAAACAAAATAAAAGATTCCCCAATATGCTCATAACTCGATTCTATGCGTCATATTAAGGTAAAAATCAGGCACCCAGTAGTCCTTTTGACATTGTAAGTAAACTTTTATCGTCAAATCCAACCCATATGAACACATCTTGCAGTAACATTATATGCATCACATAGCCATCCAGCCACAAATTCCACTAATAGGGACATTATCGGAGATATAAATCCAAAGCACGTGCTCATACAATCAACACATCTATGCTCAAGTTACAGTCAAAACCCAACCTCAAGTCCTACAGACTAGCCCATCATCAACACACATAAATCACATCTCGAACCTCATCCAGGGAATCACAAGCCGTCGATGCACATCTGATACCGAGCACTCATGTGTGCATACGAATGTGTGGAAGGAATTTAAAGCATAACGCTTCAAGCTGAATTAATGTCGCACGATAAGAAAAGAAAGATGGGAAGTTTATCCTAAATGCCATGTAACCTCTCAAACATAGATATGGACGTCATCATACCGATTCACAAGACTTTACTAGACACTTGCTCGTGATTTGTAGAACCTATGAACCTAGAGCTCTGATACCGAACTGTCACGACCCAAAATCCACTAGTCGTGATGTAACCCAACCCAACCCGCTAGGTAATCCAACTATACTATCTAATTCCCATAATATTTAATAAGGCAATTTAAACAAGAGAATTATCTAGATCTTATACACTTTCTTAAGGACTAGTAGTATAAATCATGAGCTTCTAAGAATAGAGTTTATAAAGCTGATTTGAAGTAAATACATCTTCTATTTGAAAAGTACATAAATAGAGTTTTAAAAAACTAAGGCTACGATGAACAAGAGACACATACAACAGGAACACAGGTAAATCATCAATTCCAGCAACTATCGAACCCAGCAACATTGGTATCCAGAATCTGCATGCAATTCGCAAGAAGTGTAGTATGAGTACCACCGACCCCACGTACTCAATAAGTAACAAACCTAACCTTAGGTTGAAAGCAGTGACAAGGTAGAGCACAGGCCGGGTCCAACACCAATAACAAAATAGCAGTTCATTACAGTGTAAAGCAAAAAAATAAAGAAATAGATCTGAGATAAAGTGCTTAGCCTTTTTGTAGTTTTCCGAAAATATTTTCGTTTTTCAAGTATACCAATGAAAGCCTAATTCCTTTACTGAAACTGGCAAAAATATGAGTAAGTTTGAAAACTATAACTTTTTCCCAAAAATCCTTTCAACAGTAAATATAATTTTTCATTTTCTTTCCAGATAGCATGTGTGAAATACCTCTCTATAACCACATATCAATGTGGGTAAAAAGTCATGAATGACGTGATACCGTACATCATGAGGAAAATACATCTCTATGCATGTATGCCATATGCATGCCAAATGCGATGCGATTTAGTAATAAAAGCATATGCATACTCTCATAGTATCAATTCACTAAGTTATCCCATTCACTTAGTCCTTACAGCCACTCAGCCCTCACAGTCACTCAGCACTCGGCACTCAGCACTCGACACTCAAGAAGATCAAGTGACTGCATAATGTTTATGACGGTGGAAGGTATACAGAAATGTTAGTTTGAGGCAAAACAGGTGGATTATCTCATGCGAAGTGTTCTGAAGTTTTGTGATCCTTATGTTGTATGTTAGGAGATCTCATTTACAAGTGAAATATACATGTTAAAATTTAAATTTTGGGTCATTCAAGAGAGTAAATTTAATTGTTACGAGGGTGAATGCGAGATTTACAGAAGATTTAAAGTACTAGATGGTCGGTGTTTTAGAAGTTTATGAAGGATCGAGTTTAATCTCACTATGGTATTATGGCAGTAATAGAGTATATGTATGAAGAGTTATTGTGTGTGTTTGGAGGCCTAGCGAATGGCTAAGAAAGGTTGTCTTTCCTATTTGGCTTTCGTGGTGATGTCAGTGCTGAGACTCCCACTATTGATTCATTTGTAGCGACGAGGGACTTTTCCGGATGTGTTTCCTGCTACCGGACAGGGTTGTTGATTTCAGTATTGATTTGGTGTTGGGCACCATATTATATGGCACCGACAGAGTTAGAGGAGTGGATGGAGTAGCTTCAGGAACTCCTTGATGGGGGGTTCATTGGTAGACTTATATGGATGTGTGTTCCACATCGAGATGGCCTTGTTGACGTCGAGTTGCTATTGGTGAGAAATGTGTTGACTCGGTTGTTGTTGAGCTATTAGTGTTCTGAGGTAATGTATGAGTTACTCTCCTGTGTTGCCAAGCGTTATGATTTGTTGTTCATGGGCACATATGGTGCATTTTATTGAGGTCTCTCAGTGGAATTCGAGCAGGGAGAGCATTAGGTATTGCTCGGTTGATGGCATATCGGTTATGTCCTTTCGGGTTTGTATTTTGTTATATATCTGCTTTGCTGTGGTTATGATGATTTGCTTTGGTTCTAGAGATCAATTGTGCATGGTCGTCAATTTTGAGCAGAGTGACTTGAGGTGTTTCATGTGGACCATCGTTTGGATAGGGTCGCGCATTCCAGCAAGTTATGTGGAGGTATGACCTTTTGGATTAGATTTGAGTATTATGTTTCTATGATGTGTGACGGGTTCTCAGCCTTGTGTTGTGGTGGGACTGATGAGCTTGCGGTACAACTCTTTCATTTGAGTCATTTTCATGATTTGAGTACGTTTAGATTGTTGCTTATTTTTGTGCGGATTGCACGAGTTGTGGCTTTAGATGGTATTGATGTGTCATGTCACCAGTGTTGTTGTGTTGGATTAGATGAGATCATTGGGATCTAGAATGAATACAAACGAATTTGATTTCAGTATGCTGGAAGGATAATATCGAGGTTCGGCTCAGAAATTTGCTATGGACTTTGCTAAAAGAAAAGTGACTTCATGAATGGTTGATATGAGAAATGGTTATGGTTTACTATGAATTTCATTTATCATTGGCAGTTTATGAAAGTGTTAGAATGAGACTTTAGTTGATAAGAGGTTTCCTATCGATATTCGGTTGTTATGTGGAGCTGCTGTGATTAGAAGTTATCGCTACCAGTGTCTGAGTTATGTGGTATATCATGTAATTGCACCTGAGGTTGCAGGTATGGGTTACTATAGTTGGTGCGGACTTATTCAAAGTATGGATGTGAGATTTTGATCTTGCGGATGATTTCAGGAGTGGAAATGTGGTTCTAAGGTTTACGTGCTAGGTTGGATTTTGAAATTTCAGTTACATTGTGTTATCGGACCTATATGAGATAGGGTGACGTGGGATCACCTCCGAGTATGTGCATGGTAAGGTTATTCAGCGTTTGGTTGGCTTTTGGAACCACTCTGGGCACGTTCGAGGACGAACGTATGTTTAAGTGGGGGAGGATATAATGACCTGATCGGTCGTTTTGAGCTTTTGCACTTTGCTCGCCAGTTCTCGGGCATGACTAGCCACAAATTATTTTTGATTTTCACGTTAATTGGAACAGACATGGAAGGATGATTCTCAGCTGCAAGCTTTAAATTTGAAAGGTTTGACTCAATCTTGACTTTTTAGTATTTGATCACGGATTTAGAATTTTATGATTTGGTTAGCTCCGTTAGGTGATTTGAGACTTAGGAGCGTGATCGGAATATAATTCGGAGGTCCGTAGTAGATTTAGGCTTGAATTGGCAAAATTGGATCGTTGGCATTATCCGGTTGATAGGTGAGACTTTGACATAGTGGTCGGAATGGGATTCCGGAAGTTGCATTAGTTTCATTATGCCATTTGGGATGTGTGTGTAAAATTTTAGGTCATTCGGACGTGGTTTGGTTGGATTGTTTTTTATCAAAAGCGTAAGTTAGAAGATTTTGAAATTCTTAGGCTTGAATCCTATGCAAATTTGGTATTTTGATGTTGTTTTGAGTGTTTTGAAGATTGGAACAAGTTTGAATGATGTTATGGTATATGTTGGCATATTTGGTTGAGGTCTCGAGGGCCTCAGGTGAGTTTCGGATAGGTTTGGGTTGTGTTGCGCTCGTTTTTCTTATGTTTCGATACCATTTCTTCAAGTATAAATGATATCATATTGAAAAAATGAGTCCCTATTTATTTTTTGATTGAAGCATTAGATCCACATTGTAATTACGGACCCGTAACAAAAAGAATCGTCAAATTTGGACATCGTATGAGGATTTTATGGTCATTCTACTAAGAATTAGGTTGCTAGATTTTTTTCAGTTTAATTACGAAATTGCCACTGACAGCGTATTTAAAAATCTGCATTATTTGCAAACATTAAAACCTACATATCTCAATCATTATAAGGTCAAATTGAGTGATTCATAAGCCTAACTTGACTAGAATTTCACAAGAAATCCACTGGAGGAATAAAATACAAGTTTCAGAATCGTTTCGCATGAGAAACGAGGCAGAATAGCTGGAAGAAAAATATATAAAACTAGGATTTGTTCATTCAGTTATATTTTGAGTTGGGGAGCTCGGATTTGGGCGATTTTGGAGGCGATTTTCACCATATGGATTGGGGTAAGTATTCTCTACTCGATTTTGGTTATATTTCATGAATCCGTCTTTGTTTTTTGGATTTGATTGATGATTTCAAAATGGAATATGAGGGAGTTAGGGCTTGAGATTATGAGACCTTCTAGGGATGATTTGAGGGGTCAAACGAACTCCGATTTTTGAGTTTTTTATATGTATGGATTCATGAGATAATAAAGAACATTTGTTATAAAGTTTGTCCAGTTCTGGGATGCGGGCCCGGGGGTTGGGTTTTAATTGATATCGGATTTTGTGCTTAAAATTGATATTTTTCAATTGGAATTTATTCGTTTAGGATAATTTGATGATAAAAATCTGAACTTGGTAGATTTGGAGCACTCGGAAGTTGGGTCGAGAGGCAAGTGTGATGCAGAGTAGCTTTTCGGGCTAGTTCGAGGTGAGTAATGATTTTAAATGCTGTTCTGAGGGTACGAAATCCCGGATTGCACAACCTCGTGCTATATTGAGGTGAAACACATGCTAGATGACAAGCGTGGGATCGTGCACCGTTGGGGATTGTGACCTGGTGCATCCAAAATGACTATTTTTTTGTATAATGGACGGCTAATTGTTTGATATTATTATACTTTGGGCTAAATGCCATATTTGGGCTTCGTGCCAACTGCTTGAACCCTTAGGGGATTGTTAATGATATTTTCTTCACTGTTTGATTCCATACTTGTGCTCAAACATGCTATATTTTCACTATTTTAAAAACTCAACTATGTTATTCTATTTTAAACACATTAATTGATATTTTCAAAGATATTTGAGTTGAGCTTCATATTTTACTGATGCCCGAGGGGCTTATGAGATTCTAACTGAGTAAGGTCGAGGGCCTGTATTGTGAGGATACTTTTGGGTCGGGCTGCACGCCGCAACAGTGATATACTGATTATGATAATGAGGCCGAGGGCCTGAGATTGTGCGCCACGAGGTGGCTTGATATTGATATAAGGCCGAGAGCCTATTTATGATATCACGAGATGGCTTGATATTGCGCTTGGGCCATAAGGGGCCCCTCCAGGAGTCTGCACACCCCCAATGAGCGGGTACCCATTGTGATGTGAGATATAGCCCGAGGGGCTGGTATGGTTCTGAGATATAGCTCGAGGGTCTAGTATTGTTATGAGAAACTGCCCGAGGGGCGAATTTGTTGACATTGTGCACGAGGGGCAAACCTTTATGTATTTATCTTTCTTATTTACGTGTATGTACCTGTTTAATTGTGCCCGAGGGGCGGATCTTCTCTTCTTATCTGTTCTAATTGCTTGCATTCAATTGCTTAACTGTTGAAAAAGCCATCTTTGAAGAAGTTTAAGCTGAGCTAAGGTGCTTAAGACATTTCACAGCATCATTGCTTTCTTACTGGTTTTGTACTGCTTCTATACAATATGTTGATGTACTCTTCGTGATTTCCTATCACTTAGTCTTCATTTATTTTTATTACTCACTGAGTTGAAAGTACTCACTTTACTCCCTGTCCTTGTGTGTAGATTCAAGTATTCTTAAACCCGGTAGCAAGTATTGGTTGCTCAGAGCCGGAGTCATCGGGGTTTAGCAAGGTAGCTGCCCGACGTTCGCAGCACTGATTTTCTCCCTCTCAATTTCATTAGATTGTATTTAGTACATTTAAGCACTGATGCTCATGACTAATGACACCCCTGTATCGGGCTGCTGTTAACTGCTTATTTTTTAGATTTTATCATGTTTACGACTTAATACTTATATTTTATTGCTTAAGATTGGAATGGGAATGTGTCGGTTGGCCTTGTCCTCATGAGAGACGCCATCATGACCGCGTCCGGGTTTACGGCCTTGACAACGTTCACTAGGGTATGCACAATCCGGAAGGGCTCCTTCAGCCCAAGCGCTATAATCTGCATGGATAACTAACGTGCTGCACGGACAATTCACGTGCTATAGTATCAAATAAGAATCCGCACGAAAAACTCACGTGCCATAGTATTAATATTAGGATCCGCACGGAAAACTCACGTTCCATAGTATCAATATCAGAATCCACACAGACAACTCACATGCTGCACAGACAACTTATGTGCTATAGTGTCAATATCCTCACAATCAGGCCCTCGGCCTCACTCAGTCATCAATCTCTCCAGTCTCTCGGGATCTCTATATCATGAAACTATCTCGACAATATGATGTATCAATAAATAACAACTGAGACTGAGATATGATATGAATGGATGAATATGACTGAGTACGAAATATCAATGAAATCAGTGAGGTGACGGCAAGAAACAACCACTATGCATCCTAACAATATCATCATAAAGCCTAAATAGGATATCTAGCATGATTGACAGCTCAATTAATTAATCACGTGGTGAAAACATATATATCAACAAACTAGGGCCACTAAACAGTGTTAGGGAAACAACGAAGTCACAGTTCACATGTTGCACGCCCACACGCCCGTCACCTAGCATGTGCGTCACCTCAATACCAATCACACAACACATAATTTGGGGTTTTATACCCTCAGCACTAAGTTTAGAAGAGTTATTTATCTTAAACAAGCCAATTCAAAATACCGAGCAAACCAAGCGATGCTCCAAAACTGCCATCATGTGCATTCTGACAATCGAACGACTCGAGACTAACCAAAAATAACTCAAATACATCAAACAATACTAAAGGAACCAATCCCAATTGAAAAAGGTCGAATCTTTAATCAAAAGCCCAAAATCGGCCAAAAAGCCCAACCCAGGCTGCATCTCGGAACCTGAAAAAACTCAAAATCTTACAATCCATTAAATTATGAGTCCAACCATGCTAATTTTACTAAAATCCAACTCCGAATCGATGTTCAAAACTTAAACATTTACTTTATGAAACTTTAGGCAAAAAATCCCCAAATTTCACTTTGAAATTATCAATCAAATTCCAAAAAAAAAAAAAAGATGGATTCATAAAATATAACTAAAATCGAATAGAGAACACTTATCCCAATCCATATGGTGAAAATCGCCTCCACAATCACCAAAATTTGAGCTCCCTATCACGACCCAATTTCCAAACCCGGTCGTGATGGCGCCTCTCGTGAAGACAAGGCCAGCCAACAGAACAACGACGCCTCTTCAAAATTATGAAACATAAATGAACAGAGAAATACAACTTAATGACAATAATAATCAATATCTACAACCCAACACAGCCCGATCGGGGTATCACAAGTCACGAGCATCTAAAGAAGACTGAACACAACTAGTGGGCCAATAATAATATACAAAATAAAATCTCGAATCAAAGGACGAAGTCCGGTGCCGCGAACACCGGCGGTCACCTTTCTCAGCTATGATAACAAAACCCTCAATCAGCTTTAACCCGCTACCGGGTAACGAATACCTACAACTGCACGTGAGGTGCAGGGAGTAAAGTGAATACTCCAACTCAATGAGTAATAAAAGTAACAACTGAGCAGCAGAAATTACATAAGGCACTCCATCATGCTATAAAGAATAATGCAATCCTTTGAGAAATCAGTAAAACCGTGAAATCCTTTAGAAAATATCTGGCTCAGTTAAAACCTCTTTTGAAAATATCTTTTTCAACAGTTAAGCAAACGAATGTGTAATCAGACAGTGCAAGTCAGCACATAAGTCAACCCCTCGGGCACAGCACTCCACTAACAATTAATACCAGGGTATCTGGTAAACAGTTCAAGAAGTAGCATGGATGCCAATGAAATGAGAGTGCTGGATGTTATGACATGTAGTACAAATAGGAACCAATGTATGAATGCAATGCAATGTATATGACCGCTGCGGTGCACAACCCGATCCATTTGGGTACCCGCGCTCACCGTGGGGGTTCAGACTCCGGAGGGCCTCCTATAGCCCAAGCACAATATCAATATCACACCTCTGAGGCGTGCAGCTCGATCCATCTTCAGTCCAGAAATGCACATATAACACTGCTAGGGCACGCAGCCCAATCCATGCTCAGTCCAGAAATGCACATAAGCCCCTTGGGCAGCAATAAAATAGCAGTTCTCAACTCAAAACTTCAGTAAGATATCATTTAAGTTTTAAAATCATGAAAAATGGCTGAATTTTCAAAACAGTACTAAAACCCTGGACCGAGATCAAATAATATGCAAAGTAATGCGAAAATAGTGATATCAATCCCTGAAGGATTCACATAGTTGGCATGAAGCCCAAACATGGCAATCAGCCCAAATTATTATGATAACAAGTAGTTTCAATCAAATACGACGTAAAAATCAACAACCGGGACGGACCAAGTCACAATCCCCAACGGTGCTCTAACCCACGCTCATATTCGGCATGCAAGTCACCTCAATACAGCACTATGATGTGCAAATCCGGGGTTTCAAACCTTCAGAATATCATTTACAAGTATTACTTACCTCGAACCGGCAAAATCTCAAGCTCGCGATGCCTTTGCCCCTCAATTCGGCCTCCTCGCGCGTCGAATCTAACCAAAATCAGAGACAATATATCACACTATGCCAAGGGAACAATACCCAATCGAAAACAATCAAAATATAGCAAAAATCTCGAAACTAGCAAAACCCGAGCCCCGAGCCCACTACTCGAAAAATTACAAAACTCACATTACCGGATTCCTCGTCTCGCCATGAGTCTATACATGTCAAATTTACCAAAATCGGAGTCCATTTGACGCTCCAAATTCCATATTTAAATTTCAAAAGCCCAAGCCCTAGTTCATCAATTTTAGGCTTAATTCCATGAATTTCTAGGTTAATTTCACATAATAATCATGTATTTAACTTGAAAATAAGTAGAAACAACTCACCTTTGATGCTTGATGAAATCCCCCTTGAAATTCTCTCCAAAATCATCCAAGCCAAATGAAAGAAATGAAAGAAATAAGCTAAATCCGTGTTTAAAGAATCTGCCCGTGCTTCGTCGAGTTGTACCTTGCACTTGTGCTATACAAGTTGTACATACTATTAAAATTTTCCCTTGTCGGGCACCTTCTGTTTAAACACCCATAACGTCTTGTATAAATATCCAAATGACAAACGGTTTGAATATTTAGAAACTAGACTCGAAGATCTTTAATCTGATAGGTTGTACACCATATAACTCTTTATATATCTCGAGATATGAGCTTCTAAGATTGGCTCCATGAAATCAGAAAATTCTAGAGAAACTGCTCTACCAGTCAACTTCAATCGATCATAACTTTCTCTACAGATGTCCGAATTACGATTTCTTTAGCTTTCTGAAAACTAGACACGAAGAGCTACAAATTTTAGTTTCAATAATCTCAAAATTCCTTGTAGATAAAAAGATATAGGCCTCCGAAGTATGTTCCACGACTGCACATTTGCTGTCCAAAGACAGCTTAGCAGCAGAAATTGCAGCAGCTTTTTCTTGTCTTTTGGGTCCGAATTCCATTCCGTTAACCTTCCAAAATCCACTCGAGGCCCTCGGGACCTTAACCAATTATATCAAAATGTCCCACAATATCATTCAAACTTGTCCAAACCTTTGGAACACCCAAATTAACATCAAAACATCAAATCATCATCGGATTCAAGCCTATGAATCTCAAGAACTTCCAAATTCCATTTTTTTTATCAAAAACCCAACCAAACCACGTCCGAATGACCTCAAATTTTGTAGATAAGTCCAAAATGATATAACGAAGCTACAGCAACTCTCGGAATTCCATTTCGACCTTCGAATCAAAATCTCACCTATCAACCGGAATTCGTCAAAATACTAACTTTGCCAATTCAAGCTTAATTCTACACACCGTCATCACAAAAATATTTCGGACACACTTCTAAGTCCCAAATTACCTAACGAAGCTATCCCAACCATAAAATTCGCATTTCGATCCCTCTAACACATAAGTCAATATCTGGTTGACTTTTCCAACTTAAGCTTACTCAAAAGAGACTAAGTGTCTCAAACCTTACCAAAATCATTCCGGAATGACTTCAAATTTTGCACACAAGTCACATTCGACATTACGGACTTGCCCCAACTTTCGGAATCGCATTCCGACCCCGATATCAAAATTTTCACTTCCGGTCGAATTTTCTCAAAAACCTTCAAATATCTATATTTAGCCAAATGACTTCAAAATGACCTCCGGACATCCGAATTCACTTCCGATCGTGCTCCCAACTCCAGAATCACCATACGGAGCTATTCCCAGACTCGGAATTCCAAACGGACATATATAACACTAAAATGCCTTCCAACCCAAATTTATGAAATTCTTCTAAAATACTACCTTCAACAATATATGCTGAAATGCTCAAGGGTTATCCATAACCAAATCCGGACATACGCCCAAGTCCGAAATCATTATAAGAACCTGCTGGAACTTTCAGATCCCGATTCCGAGGTCGTTTGCTCAAAATTTCATTGTTAGCCATTTTCGTCAACTTAACTGCTGAACGACGCGCTAGAGCTCAAAATGACCGATCAGGTCGTTACACTCCCCAACTCAAAATATGACCAAATGAGCAAACCCTTGTTTTATATATTTTTTTGCCATCTATTCCACATTGTTTCTCATGCCAAACGATCTCGAAACTCACTTTTTATGCCTCTAATGGATTTTTTTTGAAATTTTAGTCAAGTTTGACTTTTGAATCACTCCATTTGACCTTACAATTAAGGAGATATATTGGTTTTAATATTTGCAAATAGTGCATATTTTTAAATACGAATTTAGTGGCAATTTCAAAATTAATCTGAAAAATCTAGCAACCTAATACTTAGTAAAAAGACCATAAATTCCTCATATGATGTCTGAATTCAATGATTCTTTTTTTTATGGCTCCGTAATTACGATACAGACCTAATGCATCAATCAAAATAGAAATATCAGCTCATTTTCTTAATAAGGTACCATTTATGCTTGAAGAAACGGCGTCGAAACATAAGAAAAACAAGAAACGGCGTCGAAACATAAGAAAAACGAGTGCAACGCAGACCAAACCTATCCGAAAATCACCCGAGCCCCTCAGGACTCCATACAAACATACCAACAAGTCCCATAATATAACACGGACCAACTCGAGGCCTCAAATAATGCATAACAACATTGAAACGACGAAACACGCCTCAAATCAAACTTAATGAACTTCCGACTTCCAAAAACTTGCGCCGAAACATATCAAATCAACTCGGAATGAACTCAAATTTGAACATAAGTCCTAACACGTCATACGGAGATACTCGTGCCCCCAAACTATCGAGCGAAATACAAATGCTCAAAATAACTCATCAGGTCGTTACACTCAATTGCTTGAAGACAAAATATTTATTCGGGATCGGGAAAATGCATAGAGGTAGGAGGAGAATAGAGATTATGAAAACAATGCCGATTGAGTCTGGAGATGACACACCCTTCCCTGATGAGGGTGATGATGAGCAGGAAGAGAATGTTGAACCTGATTGTACAAGGGAGCATGCTCCACCTCCCATTACACCAAGAGTGTACGAGTCCCATGTGTCGTTTCATTCAAGGGAGATTCCCTACCTTGATCATTTTCCAAGCATGCCGGATGTGGATGCCCTTACAAGAGATCTTGATGAAATTTAGACATCAATGTGGGATGAATCTAGAGCAACGATACTGCTAAAGGGCATGCTTTTTGTTGATAAAGCGTGCCTAAGTAGGGTGCTACGAATGTACAACATAAAAAGTGTCATGATATGGTGGTTCGTGAGTCATGTCCGGATGTATACAAGGTTATTTTCCGTAGATAGTTTACGAGTTGTAATTAGATGTTGTGTGCGAGGAAGCAGAAATCAAATATGTGGGTTGTGGGTAAATACATTGGCACCTACAATTTGAAATGGACATATTCAGTGGGAATCATTTTAACTTGAATGTTGACTTGATTTCTCTTGTCTTGATTCCACACATTGAAGCATCCATAAGGTACAGGTTCAAAGAGTGCATAACATTTGTCCACGGGTATATGGGTGTACCATTACCAAAAGAAAGGCATTTCGAGTCTCAGCCTCGCGTCCCTAGCCTCGTCTATCAACCCACCTCCTAGCTTAAGGGAGAAATGGTGGAGGTGGTGCATCCTGAGCGATGGGTGGCAGAGGTGACTGGAACTGCAGGAACCGCTCCCAGGCCCAAACCTCATATACATTATGGACATAAAATTTAAGGTATATTTTTACTTTGTATGTTATAATCATGAAAATAATTGACTATGTTTTCACCTTTAGCAGCGACAAAAATCCGGCAGCATCTCACTGGGTGCCAATGCTAGCCTGGCACATCTGCCTATACAAGTAACATAGAACAGCTCCATCCCAGCTGTAAAGAGGTAAATCATCTATCCGCTTAAGATGATGAAGAAATCTCAAGCTGACTAGGTTTTCCAAAGTGTTCGGGAACAATACCCCACCAAACATAAGCAGCATCAACAATCTCGTGTACCGATGGATAAGAAGATCCTATATATCATCCATAATGTCCACATCCATCGCCTTCAGATGCAACCAAACAGGCGTTAACTGCAAACGATTGGCCCCGCTCAATGCAATCTCTTCCTCCGGTTGGAACCCGGTGAGCCGCTGCAACATCTCCAAGTAATGTAATGCGGTATATTCTCTAACAACATGTGGTAAAGCTACAGGTAATCCATCAACCGACAGCCTATGAAGAACCTCCATGCCCTGAAGCGTGATGGTAGCCTCGTCAATGGGTAAATGAAACGTGTGCGTCTCCGGTCACCGCCACTCTATCATGGCCGTGATAACGAGCAGTCCAACTGCAACCAGACGATCTCTATGATCCTATAGAAACCCGTATCCTGAAGGCGTCTAATTATACGGGAATGGAGCGGGTGGGCACTAATAAAGTCCCACATATCGTTTACCCGTCTAACGCGGAATGTTTGGGCCAAACACTGCCCCTCCCATATGTACGAATACCTATGCTCGGCTTGTAGCAACAATAGCTCTAGCGATGCAGGTCCGGGACGCATATGTAGAACCTCCATGATGACTACTATAAATTGAACAATATTAGTTATAAGTATTTTTCTTTTTAATTGCCTAACATATTTAAATATATTGCAATATCATTAATTTTAAAAATTATTTGATATTTTTACTATATTGTTAATTAGGTTGATACATTTTTTATATTTTAATATGTTAGTTTATTATTTTTTATGTTAGTTTACTATTTTATATGTTGTTTATTATTTAATATGTTACTTTATTATTTTATATGTTAGTTTATTATTTTATATATTTATTTGCTACTCACCTATTTTTGACTATAATAAAAGTAAATAATTAATTTTCATAACTATACAATATTTAATTATTAAATGATCATATAACATTACTTATTATGACAAATATTGTTGTTTTCTAATATTATTTTGTTACGTTTGTTGATTAGAATTCAGGAGAGTTTATGTTTGAACTATCAACTTTTTCAGATATTTTTGATTTAACGGATAATTAAATGATTAATTTTAATAACTGCAAAGATATTACGCTAAAGGGAACTAGATTTTACTGTGCTAAAAGGGCACTACATTATAAATACGAGAACTATATTAAAATTACGGGCACAACATACCATTATAGGTAACTAAAGTCACATATTCATATATTTACAACAATAACATCTAAATAAGAAAAAATATTCTTAAAATAATAATTTGTCTATTTTACTAATCTTTTAGCAGATAACTAATCTAAACCGAATAAAAATAATAAATTAATTTAATCACAAAATAATCACACAATATATATATATATATATATATATATATAATAACTAATTAATATTTTCTTAAACAACTATTAACAATTTCTCTATTTTACTAATTTTTTATCACACTAATAATATAATTTGGATAAAAAATAAAAAATTAATTAAATTATAAAACAATCATAAAATAACATAGAACATAGTAAAAACAACTGATAGGCATTTTTTATACATGAGTTTTAACGAAAAACTAAGTCGGAATATCTCGATTTTAATTTTTTTGAAAGTTACAGATTTGGTAATTTGGAGACGAAATGAGAAACCCACTACGAGGCCTTATATACAATGTGGGATCGCGAATAAAATCTTTTGGGAGGCCTTGGTGGTCTCATATTATTTAAAATAGTTTAGAAAGCTATTCCTGCAAGGAAAGGCCTCCTTTCTTTCATCTAAAAGCTGGCTGGTCTCTTTTCATATTCAAAAAAGGAAGGCGCCGCTTTAAAGCAAGTCGCCTAGGTTCTTAAGAAAGATTTTTTGT